>VMDR010021364.1:0-16895 GCA_007922815.1 Macrotus californicus | reverse complement strand
CAAGTAGAAGAAGCCAGCCAGCCACTCACACCAGGAAAAATGACTTTAGGGAGGAAGAATCTAAAACAAAATCAAATCAAACTGACAATTAGGGAATATCCTCTATGCATAAAGTATGGTGTTAAATATCATTGAAATGCAAAAGAGGTAGATGCAATAAACATGAATAATAATTTTTACTGAAAATATAATGTGTGTTGGAAAGCATGAAAATTTTAGCGGAAGTATATGCCATGGCTATGTACCATAAATGATTACAATTTAGGAAGGGAAACAAAACCTACTGTTACAGGATAATTAGTCAAAACTTAGTGAGTCATGAATTTTAAGCACAGGAAAGAGAATTCTGTTGGAGCTCTAAGGGTGGAAGTATGCATGAAAAAGAACAAGTTAAGAGATCATTTGTAACTCCTATCTCTACCTCCCAGAACTTTTGGTCAGCTATCAATCAAAATTAGAATTCTTCACCTTGGCATTCAAATCTTGGGAGGAGGCTTGTATGGGTGCAATATCACCTGCACAATTTTGTGTGTGTGCTTTTGTGTTAGTGGTTTTTATGACATACTCACAGGTATTCGTGACCCTAACATGTTTAAAAATAGTAGATATTGTGTTTACGTGGTTATAATTCCACCCTCGTATAAAAATTCATTTAAAGAGCATAAATCATAATGTTCAAAATAAAACCTATTAGACAATATTAATAAATTAGTGGTAGCCACATTTTGTGACTGGCTTAATAGGTTATGTGACCTGATATCCAATTGCATAATATTGAAAAAATTGTAATACCATTTGACAGTGGTAAACCACATACATATCTTCCCAAAGTTCAGATATAAAGCTGCATCTGTTAGGCTTTAAGTTTGGTATGGACTTTGTAAGGATGTAGTATTAGAGAATGGCATTTTCCACTTTAAAAAGATAATCTAGCCCATCAAAAACTGAGTAGATAAACAAAATGCAGTATGTAAATAAAATGGAATGCTACGCAGTTGTAGAAAGCAATGAAGACCAGACACATGCTGCAACATGAATGAACCTGGAAAAAGTTGTGCTAAGAGAAACAAGCCGGACCCAAAAGGACCCCAGTTTCATCGTTCCACTTCTTTATGCCCTATATCCATAGAGGTATCAGGAAGACTATAGATTACTACAGGCTGGGGAAAGGGATGAATAGGAAGTTATTAATTAATATGTAAAGAATTTCACTTTGGAATGATGAAAGGGTTTTACAAATAACAATGATGTTTGCACAAAAGATGAATGCAATTAATCGTACACTTAATCATACACGTAAAATGGTTACAATGGCAAACTTCATATTATCTATATTTTACAATAAAGATGTTTAAAAAATTACTGAGGACATTTTCTTCCCTTCCCTTTCATATAAGAACCATAACAATTTAAGTTTCTTACCCCGATGATCCAGGGGATTATAAAACGTTTATGAAAGCCACCTACTTTGCAGATACTGGCATTGAGAGTAACTTGCTTTGATTAGTTGGCTATGTTTGGGGAAGATAAGAAGGAATCACGATCAAGATATGAGCGTTGATGAGAAATGAGGTAGAAGGCAAGCAAGCAAAGAACCTTTGGCATGTCAGCAGTGGGTTAAAGCTCTGTGATTATAGCATTTTCTGGGATGTTGGGCTTTTCTGTAGAAAGAGGAAAAATGATGTGGTTGATGAGAAAGATCTCTAGGCCAAGAATAAGAGTCACATTCTGCTCTTGATTCTGTTGCTTGCTGCACATGGTAATTCTGGAGGCTTACTTCTCGAGGTCTTCCATCTCTTGCTTTTAAAATAAAAATGGCTAGATGAATATTTTTAGGTCTCCTTCTAGCCATAAAATTACATGGGTAGTTAATTCAAGCGTTGTGATTCAGTGACAGATTATTTGTTGGGGCTAATTTTTTAAATCAAATTTTGATAGAATTCTAATTATCTTATTAATCATTGTTGGTACAGGTTAAGAATTAGACGTTGTTATTTGAATCTAATGAGTTAATTTTTATGTGTGGATGCACTTCAAAATTTCAAACGTGAATTGATGATTCTATCAAGTCGCGCTTATAAAATGCTGTATCAGCACATTCTTCTAAGAACAGGATGTGACATCTCAGCTTAGAGACTACAGAATATAACCAAACTATATGTCATAGGCTTAATTTGTATTTTTGACAATACTACTAACCAATTTGGAAAATCATTTATTTTAAAACTCACTGACAGTAATTATAGTCTGATAAGGTTAATTAAAGACACCCCTCATCAATATTGTTAATATCATTTTCTTCTTCCTCACCAATCTCAAAAGTATTTTAGACTTTACAAATAATATGTCCTTTGACTGGACCATCCAGTCATTCTGGACCATTCTGTGTGGCTACCATACATCACATTCTTTTAGATCCATCTCAAAATCCTTCCCCAGAAAATTTTCAAAACTCTAACCAAACTAGTCACTTGTAGAAGGTTAAAGCTATAGAACACATTCCCAAGTCCAAGAAACTTTTCCAAAGCCATGTGGTTTTGAGGTTGAAAGTGGCAATGAAAACAATAATCCCACAAAATTCAAACCACAATCTTTAAAGTTTGTTCTTTAAATATACATCTCTAATGTGTAAAATTGGGTATTATCATTTGAAATGCCTTACCTCTTTTAGATGAATTGATTTGTTTAGATGCTGGGTTCTCTAACAATATTTCTAAAGGAAGGAAATGATGTCTTCTAGTTATTATTTTGGTCCCACCCTGATGTAGTAGCCATTAAATCACACAGTGGATGTTCCGTTTTGCTATTTCATCTGTTTTTATTTTTTCTGCTCTCTTTGCTTTTCTTAGCTGTTTATGGCCACTTCTGTTAAGAGGCCTCAGCGCACTGACACCGACCCCAGATTCGGGCTTGACTTCCCATCGGGTTACTCCAACCCCAGGCTCTAGGTCTTCCAGCCTCTCTAACCCACTGCATTGCCAACCAGATCTGGGGTTGAGCATGACGGCCTCGAAATCGTGGCTTTGGATGGTATTTGGGCTCTGGTGACCCAGTCCCTAATCTGCATTGATTTGCTACCACCCCAGAATTCCTTCATTCTCTTTAGGACCAAGGCCTTGCCCTTTACTGACTCTGGAAATTCTTGAACACCACAAAGTCCTGCCAGACTCCTCTGTTCTGGATTCCATCTTTGGCCAAAGGGACTTTACAGTTGTATGGGCATATCTTCTACTGAGTAAAGACTAAGATTTTTCCAAATTATAGTGCTCGGTGACGCCCTTCACAACCATGCCTCAACCACAAATGTAATCCTCCTAGAACATGTAACAACTGATATGGTCATGTTCATTCACTGCACAAGACACAGATATGCCTGGCAATGTCTGTGTAATCCTTTACGTTTTTTCCATAATGATGTTCCTTTGATGATGCCACTAATCCTTTGATAAAGGATTAATTATTGTTCCTGTTGCAAAAAAAGGGTATAAACAACTTAGCAATAGATATTTTAAAAGGCAAAAAAAAAATTTAAAGCAGTTGCTTTCAATAAGGCAGTAAAACATTCTTTGAAAAACAAGCATCTGAGTTTTTAGATGCCATTAAAAGCACCTCATTTAGCAGACATACTATCATCAAGAGACTGCATTTCTAGGGACATGATCTGCAAATGTTTCCCAGAAAAATGATTTTTAAAAGCTACTTATTTTTTAAAATAAATATAAGGGTGGACAAAATGAGGTTTACAGTTGTGGGTATGAAAAACACAGAGTTTACCCTTGTATTTTTATTTATTAATTACTGTTTTATTTTCCTTACCTACAACTGTAAACCTACTTTTGCCCAATCCTGTATGACTTCTCACTGCCCCTCTATTGAGCCTTGCATTGGAGAATCAACAACTGTGTACAAGTCTAGACCTATCTGTAAAATGAGATGCTCAGTAATAATCAACTCACACAGTGAGTGATAAGCACGACGAGGAGAGGAAGGCAGGGAGAACACGCATTCAGCTTGCTACAGACACACACTGTCTCCCCGCCCAGCGCTCTGCCGCAGCCTCCCTGCTTCCAAGTGCAAACGCACATCTGGGAAGTCTTCCAAATCCCTTTTACAGAGAGGAAGCCCTTGCCAGGGCACAGGAAGCACTAAATCCAGTACTGGGGGTTTGCATGTTGTTCCAACTCACATTGCCAGAACCCTCCAAGAAGGGTTGAGTAATGGTCGATGATGGGAAATTTTAAATTTGAAAATTGATCTATGACCTTAGCCCAATGCCAATGAACTGGTCTTCTCTGGGGCAAGTAGTTTTCCTGTCAAGTATAAAATGAAGGCTTCTCAGCAAGATGAGGGCACTCACAGGTCCGAGATCTGACCCTGAGAAATCTGCTATCTATGTTGATTTGTTTTAAATTTCCTGTTTAGTTCCAATGGTGTGGCTGGAATATTACGTATTATATAATAAGTCTGACATTGAGGTTTTTATGTTTTAGCTTAGTTTTGACCAGCTTTTAATGACTTTGGAGAGGTATCCTTGATTGAAATTTAAAATAAATAAATCTAATATGGTTTTACCAGATGTTAGCTTACCTAGTTCATAATTAAATTGCTTTATTATTTCACAAAAATTTATAAATAACTTGCATTCATTGTACCTTCAGTGTAATTGAAGAAAAATGTTAAAAATATAGGCTCCTTGTCCTCCAAATATATACATCCCTTCTGCTTCTTTAAGAAAGAATTTTGATTTATGTGAAATCATCATGTACTTTTATTATTTTTGTTATGTTCTAACCAGTAAGGCCTAATAAAGCATCTGTACATACCATAGGGTGAAAGGGGGGATGAGGTCATTCTCGCCCCATTGAGTTTAGTGATGTAATTTTTGTCTCTTCGTACACCCTAGAGTGACCCTGGCTTTCATCCACACAACTGAACCGTCATTATCACGTGGCAAATACAATTAGCTTACTCTCTTCCTGAAAGAAGCCAAACAAAGATTGCAGGCAAAGCAAATTATGAAATCATTTCTGGTGGTGACGTTTCCTTCTATCTTACAGAATTTGGAAGTGGTTCCAGAATATTGCATTCACCAAATGTAGTTTAGGAAAGAGTAAAATCATCTGTCCTGAAAATACATGAGATAGTAATGAAAACTCTACATGGCTTAACAAAAGTATTGAGAGGGTTGAAATTAAAACCACCTGCATCTGCCCGAATTTTATTAATTCTTTTACAACCTGTTTTTTTTTATTTGATACATTTTTTCCCACTCAACCTCTTGCTGCCACCAGACCAGCTCAGACCCACATGGCCTCAGACACAGGCGACCGCAACAGCCTGAGTCTTTGCTACCTCGACCTGCACTGCACACACTGTCAGCTTGAACTCCACAACGGCACCGATGCTCTGACTCAAAACCATTGCTTCGCCTCGTCATCTGATTCCCATCAACCTCACCCAATATTTTTTATCAAATCTTTCAAAATAAGCTCCCCTTGAGCAGGCCTGCTCAACTTCTATCACCTAACTGCTCCTTGCCTTTATATTTATACATTCTGATGCCCTTGTTTACAGCTGCCTGTTCAATAGTGCCTTTTCCCCTATAAAATAGTAATAATGGTAACAGCAATAAAACACACATCTTTAATGATTTAACTCAAATGTTGCTAACTTCAGGAAGTGTTCCGTGATATTCTCAGCTGGTGAGAGTCTTTTCTTCCTCTAACTCTCCTTAAGCATCTAATGCCTACAACAGCCCTACGTGCTAATGATAATCTGAATGTCTAGCTGTCCTAGAAAAAGTATTAAGGTATTATTGTTGCTTGAGAGGTCTGTGTATTGCTGTTCCCAGATATTACAATTAGTGGCATGGCGAAAACAGTTTTTAAGGGTTGAGGCAGAGAGGGCATGTCGGAGATGTCCTCCCTGAGTCCACAGCTGGTCACAGACACGCCGAAATGCTGTGCTCTGACTGCTCCACAGCTGAGCAATTAGGAGTTGTTTTCCTGGTTCCTATTTTGACTCAAACAAATGGAAAGCCAGGAAAATCCTCCCAAGATCTTTTTCAGAACTCTAAGGAATCCATAAAGACATTCAAAAAGGCTTAACGTTAAATCCTCCTGTAAGCAACTTACACCAACAGCAACATTTTACCCTAGGAATTGTCAGTGGAAAATGTTCAGCTTTGTTGTCAGAACCAAAAGTGGTTTGAGGTTATGGATGCTCATCGCATGGACTCACTGAGACAGATTAGAGAGGTACACATTACTTCATGATTATTTGAGATATTTCTCTCAACTTAATAGCAAGTGCAAGGGAGTTTATGGAGGAGATTTAATAAAGAGACTATTTCTTGGGCAGGGGACCTGAATAAACACCTCGCCCAAGAAGACATACGAACAGCCAACAGATGAATGAAAAGAGGCTCAACTTCACTAGCTATTAGGGAAATGTAAATCCAAACTACAGTGAGATACCACTTCACCCCTGTTAGAATGGCCATTATCAACAAGACAAGTGATAACAAGTGTAGGAGAGGTTGAGAGGAAAGGGAACTTCATCCACTACTGGTAGGAATGTAGAGTGGTACAGCCACTCTGGAAAACAGTCCACTGGTTCCTCAAAAAATTAAGAATAGAGTTAACATATGACCCAGCAATTCTTCTCTTGCTTATCTATCTGAAAAATTTGAAAACATGTATTCACAAAGACATATGCATTCCTGGATTCATTGAAACATTACTCACAGTGGCCAAGATACGGAGACAACCAAAGTGTCCTTCAATAGAAGACTGGACAAAGAAGATGTGGTACACTAAAACACTTCCGGCTAAGATGGAGGCATAGGTTGATATGCTTCACTTCCTTGCACAACTAAAAGAAGGACAACAACCAATTTAAAAACAAAAAAACAACCAGAACTGCCAGAAAACTGAACTTTGTGAAAGTCTGACAACCAAGGAATTAAAGAAGAAACATTTATCCAGACTGGTAGGAGGGGCAGAGATGGGCAGCTGGGGAGGAGAGGATGCATGGCAAGGAGGTGGGCCAGGTGGGCAAGGCAGTGGCTAGTACACTGGGTGGTCCTACATTCCCATGTGGATAAGCTGGGAGGAACTACTGGGGAGTGAGACAGACTGCACAACCCAGGGTTCCAGCGTGGGAAACTAAACCCTCAAAACCTCTAGCTGTAAAAACCTGTGGGGGTTGCAGCAGTGAGAGAAACTCCCAGCCTCACAAGAGAGTTCCTTGGAGGGGTCCATAGGATCCTAGAACACATACAAACCCAACCACCCAAAAACAGAATCAGAAGGGTGCAATTCGCTTGTGGGAAGCAAGAGAAGTGACTGGAAGTGGGGCGAGAGCCAAGCAAGTGGCAATGTTCCCTCTCAGACCCCCCCCACATACAGTGCCACAATGCTGTAGTAAGGGGCGGAGCCCCTGGTGAATACCTAAGGCTCGCCCTTTACTACATAACAGGTATGCAGAGACAAAGAAATGTGGTCCAAATGAAAGAACAGATCAAAACTCCAGAAAAAGAACTACGTGACAGGAACAAAGCCAACCTATGAGATGCACAGTTTAAAACACTGGCAATCAGGATGCTCACAGAAATGGTTGAGTATGGATGCAAAATAAAGGAAGAAGTGAAAGCTATGCTAAGTGAAATAAAGAAAAATATACAGAGAACCAATAGTATAGGGAAGGAAACTGGGACTCAAATCAAAATGATTTGGATTAGAAGGAAGAAATAAACATTCAATCAGAACAGAATGAAGAAATAAGAGTTTACAAAATTGAGGAGAGGCTTTGGAACATCTAGGACAACTTTAAATGTTCCAATGTCCAAATCACAGGGGTGCCAGAAGGAAAAGAGGAAGAGCAAGATTGAAAATGTATTTGAACAAATAATGAAGGAAAACTTCCCCAATCTGGCGAAGGAAATAGACTTCCAGGAAGTCCAGGAAACCCAGAGAGTCCCACGGAAATCGGACCCAAGGAGGAACACACCAAGACACATCATAATTAAATTACCCAAGATTAAGATAAGGAGAAAAATCTTAAGAGCACCAAGAGAAAAGGAGACAGTTACTTTCAAAGGAGTTCCCATAAGACAGTCGGCAGATTTCTCAAAAGAAACCTTATAGGCAAGAATGGGCTGGAAAGAAGTATTCAAGATCGCAAAAGGCAAGGACCTACATCCAAGATTACTTTATCCAGCAAAGCTATCATTTAGAATGGAAGGGCAGATAAAGTGCTTCCCAGATAAGGTCAAGTTCAAGGAGTTCATCATTACCAAGCCCTTATTATATGAAATGTTAAAGGGACTTATCTAACTAGAAGATCAAAAATTATGAACAGTAAAATGACAACAAACTCACAACTATCAACAACTGAACCTAAAAAAATAAAAACAAAAACAAAACTAAGCAAACAACTAGAAGAGGAACAGAATCACAGAAATGGAGAACACACGGAGGGTTATCAGTGGGGGAGGGGGAGGGAGAGAATGGGGGGAAAGGTACAGGAAATAAGAAGCATAAATGGTAGGTACAAAATGAACAGGGGGAGGTTAAGAATAATATAAGAAATGGAGAAGCCGAAGAACTTGAATGTGTGACCCATGGACATGAACTAAGGGGGTGGGGATGCTCGAGAGAAGGGGGTTACAGAGCAGAGGGAATCAAAGAAAAAAATGGGACAACTATAATAGGATAATCAATAAAATATACTTTACAAAAAAGATGTGGTAGATTATATACACACACGAGGTCTGCCCAGAAGGTATCCAGCCATGTAATATGAGAAACAGAGACATTTATTGAAGAAGATACAAGATACAAGAAACATTGTACATAAGACAATGAGATCTCAGGCCCCTTGAGAGTAGGCACCTTGGGACCACACATAGTTCTCCCAATTGTCATCAGCTGCCCCATTGTATTTTCCTGAATCTCATTGATAGTCTAAAATCTCTTCCTTTCAAAGATGATTTTAGTTTTGGGAAAAGCCGAATCTGGGCTGTAGGAGGGCTGAGTCACCTGGGTGATTTGATGTTATACCAAAATACTCTGCATAAGACCTGATGCATAAGTGGGTGTGTTGTCGTGATGAAGCTGCCAATCACCAGTTGTCCATAGCTGCAGCCTCCTGAATCATCCAAATAGTTTCTACAGAGGAGGGTTCAGCTTAATGCAAAATTTGATGCAGATTCGTTGCTCTACTTGCTTAGTCATTTTGAATGTGACAGCCGCACAGTACACGTGCTCACTCAATGACATCCACCATCCCCACGGACTGGTACAGTGAAGTTGTCATCATCCATGTATGCACATTCCAGTCCACTCTCCTTGGCTGCCAGGTGACATCAATGTCACACAAACCGTTCTTGTTATTAATAATGTGTGGACTTTTTTCCAAACAGACCTCATACATAATGGAACCACTAGTCAGCCATAACAAAAGACAAAATACTGCCATTTGTGACAACATGGATGGACTTTGAGAATATAAAGCTAAGAACCCTGTGACTTTACTCATATGTGGGATAAAAACTGAAACTCATGGGCATAGACAGAGTGAGATGGTTACTAGAGGGATGGGCATGGGGTGGAAGGGGCCTAACGTACGGTGACAGAAGATGGTGTGACTTTGGGTGGTGGGCCCACAGGTCAATATACAGATCCTGTATCATAGAAATGTATACTTGAAACCTCTGTGATCTTACTGACCAATGTTACCCCAATAAATTTAATACATTTTTTTGAAAGAACACATAAAATGACTACTTGCAGAGGTCTGAGGTTTACAGGAAAGCCAACAGGAATGTTGTGGCCCACAGAGGCAGCAATGTCTAGGAGCCTCACCTGTCTCTAGGCCTGAAGGGGCAAAGGGAGGGAGCGGTCATCGCAGCCTGGCGAGAGCCTTGTCTGAGTTTGCAATGCAGGAGGGGCCGCCTGCTAGGAGCTGTGTGGCCTGTAGTAGAATAAGGTCACTGGCAAATTGAGGACAATCAAGAAGAAAGCTGGAAGAATAATTTCCCTGACTTTTCTCTCTTTCTGTCTCCCATCTTGGGCCAGAAGGACCCAGACTAATGGGGGTTATAAAATTCACCTTCCGAGGCACAGAACAGAGTGGAAAATAGATCTGAAGGGGCAAACAGGAAATACTGGGCACAGCCCCCAGCCCTGCCACCTGGGAATCCGTTTCCACCAGTCATCATATCACATCTGATTAATCATTTTACCCTGAGAAAAAAAAAACTGTAGGGAAATCAAAACTATTTAAAATCTTCTCTGAGACAGGGACACCCTAACCCTGCATACTTCTTCACGCTAACTCCTCATGTAAGAAGTCTTTCACTCAAAATGCAGATTCCCCAGAGTTAACGTGCAGAGATTTTGCCAGATAGGATCACAGGAATCTGCCTCAGAGTTTTCTTCCATGAATTGCTTTAATTCAAGGGTCTGTATAATTATTAGATTTCCGTTTCACAGGTATGCTAACCTATTGCTATATTCTGCCATATGCAATTGAGGAAATGGGCAGCATTATTTAATGTACTTGTAGCATTAATTGATCTACTAGGCTTTGATTCTGCGATTTTTGTGGAGAGTATCTGTCCTTGAGCCCAGAGAACAAGCTTTGTATGGGTCGCAGGCTGACCATGGAGTTTGAGCACCTACCATCTGCATTAACTCATTCATTACATGTTTACTCATGGTCCACCGCATGCCAAGCATTCCGCTCACTGCTGGGGTGGATGACAGTGTCAGAGCAAAGAGGAATGGGGTTTTGACACATCCTTAAACATTATGAAGTTTTTACGTGTTTAAACTTCCTTCTGTTGGACTTCTAACATTAACTGCGTTCGGGAAGTATTCCAGATGCTAGGAACTCTCAGAGCATGGGGATAGGCCGATGATCTCCACTCCACTATGAAATGCAGACAGGACCCAGACCACAGAGGGTCTTGTAAGTTCTGAAAAAGAGCTTGATATTGGACTGTGTCCAAGTGACAACAGGAGTCTGCTGATAAGCAGTAAGGGTGGAAGTGACGTGATCATATCTAAGTTTTAAAAGAGCTCCCAGACTACAGCATAGGGAATGGGTGGGAAGTGACCAGTGATAGACACTGACGTAAGTTGCACATTATTGATGAACCGAAATGAAAGGTGGCAATGGCCTCGATTACACGGAAACCATAGGGATGGAGGGAAGGAGACTAATTCTAGTTGTATTTTGAAAGTAGAATTCCTGGGCCTTAATGATCAGTTTAAAGTGAGTAGTGAGGAATGAGAATCAAGGATGACTCAGTGTTTAGGGCTTGGTCAGCTGGATATAAGAGAGGATAATTTATTTGATATCAGACTTTGGCATCAAGGTAAAGGACATACTATTAAAATATACTAAAAATGTTAAAATATATTACAATCTCTAAAGATGGTTTAATATTATGGGAATTGACTTTTTCTTTAAAAAATGTATAAGAACTTGCCTATAAAATGAGGATAATACTTTTGGATGGGAAGAGATTTTTTAACTTTATTGGTGTTCAATGTTTTTTAAACATACTCAGATTGTCTATCCCTTCATAAAACAATTTGATAATTCAAATTTTCCTTATACAAACTTTTAAAAATTATTAGAATAATTTTGTTCATAATATTTGAGTGCGGTCACATCTCATAGGAATGTGTTTTACTACACCCACTGGGCAGGGGAGAAGAAAGATGGCCTGTAGGCACTGGAAGAGAAGGAGCTGAGCCTGAAGATCAGATCCTGGGCCCCTGCTGACCCCGCCCCCCTCACCTCCCCCAAACTCCCCCCCTACCCACCCCCTCCTCAGACCCCCAGGGGAGCTGGTCAGTGCCCTTGGGCTCTCGCTCCGGGTGCCTTAGCTCTGACTAAAGAGAAGTGCTCAAATCAGCTTCTGTGAGAAAATTTCGGACACTTTATAATTATTAAAGTACTTTTTGGGGAAAGGATGTGTTTTATTATATTTGCCAAAGAGCATAAATCAAATCAAGGAGGATTTATTTATCAATCCATGGTTAATGTCTTCTCAGATTCTCCAATTTATACTTCATATATGCTTTAAATCCTTCTTATTTTCCTACAAGTTTTTATTCATCAACTTAGTTTATTCTCTGTTGTTCTTCCGCATTTAATAACTAGTGCACTTAAAGTTATCCATACTCGTCTGACTTTATGAATCAACTTCGACTTATTGGTTTTGAAAGCAGAAAATGAAAAGAAGACTGGAGCAAAGCTCTCAGAATAAATAACTCCCAGAATTTGCTAATGTTACTGTTACTAGCACATGCCTGGCACGTCTTAAGTTTTCGATAACTAGTTGTAACTGAATGAATACTATTCACAAGCTATCACGTTTATCAAAATTGCTATTTTGATAAACACTTTCCAGGATTTTTGACATGTAAAATTTTATGACGTATATGTTCATTTTATAAATGATATACATATTGGTCTTGTTGATTAACTTTTGGTTTAAATTTTAATGTCTCTTATTATTTTGTCAGTAAGCACACATGATTCTTCGAAAATGTTAGCCATTTTGATCTCCTTGCTCATCCCTGTACCTTCCTTTCTGTGCCTTTTGGTCTTCAGCATGTCCCTTAACAATCCACAGCTATTTGTGTTTCTTAATACAATTCTATGTCGGCGACTTCATATCAGAGTTTAATCCATTAATATTTATTGAGATAACCGATATTTGGTCCATTTTTTCCTGCTAGGTCTGCTACGTGTTTTTTATGTGTTTTTTCTGTTTCCTTTTTTATCCTTACCCAAGGACATGTTTAATGATTTTAGAGAGAGGGGAAGGGAATAGAGAGAGAGAGAGAGAGAGAGAAAGAGAGAGAGAGAGAAAAACATCAAGTCAAGAGGGAAATATCAATCGTTTGCCTCTTGCAAGTGCCCCAACTGGGGACCAAATCCCACCAGGAATGTACCCTGCCTGGAAATTGAACCAGCCACCTTTCGGTTTATGGGACAATGTTCCAACCAATTGAGCCCCACCAGCCAGGGCTTTGCTGGTTCCTTTTATCCTTTTTTTTCTTTTTTTGTCAGCTATAAAATCCAGTTTCTTTATTCTCTTCTTTCTTCAATAATTTGGAAGTTGCACATATTATTTCTTTCTTATTAATGATTACATTTATACCTTATCTTGTATTTTTCTATCAGTGTTTACAATAAAAGAAAATCCAAGCCTCACCACCACCTCCTAGCTCTGGCTCTTCAACACACAGACCTACGTGTTTTTGCCTACACTATCTTCTTGAGTTCTAAATCTGGTTGTTTTTTATTAGCTAGAACATGCAAAGCAATTCATTTAGGAAGAGTTCGAGTTGCATGCTTTATAAGTCTATATTGTTTTGAAATACTAATAAATAAATATTACATACTCTCCCCCCAACTCTCTTCAACGAAATTGTCATACATCTATAACACAGTTAGATTGTTCATTTTAAAATAAATGTATACCTCCTTTGCTCTTTTGGTCCATGCTTAAACTATCAGGGATGCTAAATTAAGTTGTGATATGAATAAACTTATTAGGAACATTTAAGCATATGAAATTGATTGTGAATATTACCAACCACTGTTTTAGTAGAGAATTTTTTTGGAATACATTGACTAAGGCATTTTCTCATTTTTAAAGTTAAAAGTTCAACTAAATTTTGAGTTCTCTTGCAATAGAACCAAAGATTTCAGGTGATTTCTAATTTATCTTGTAAATCTCAAGGACTGTTTTTCAGCTGGGGAATAATAAACCTTATATGACATTGCAGCTGTTTCAAATGGAGGAGGATCAAATTGTCTAAACTCTAAATTTAGCAACTCTGAGATTTGCTTGCATTTTGAATGAATAATAAGAGAGAATATACGATATTTCTTTGTGTCTTACTTGCTGACCTACTTGCATTAATTGCAGCTACACACACCTGTGGGAGCGGAAATAGTCTCATCATTGCCGATTGCAAACCGACAGTGTTAGACGGTAGAGGAATTCAAGTGGATTATGGTGTTGGTGTTTGGTTTTTACTTTTTCCAAAGTAGCACTCTCCCTGACATTCAGCAACTTTCCTGAGCATGATTAACGATGAAAAACTTAATTAATGAAGGGGTTTCCTTTCGTCATACACAAAACATGCACCTTTAAATCAGTCAGTGGATTATTACAGCTTTCGAGAACCCGCCCAGGTTCCTCAGCAGGCACCTGACCCATCTCCATCTCGCCCTCCACCTTCCCTTTTCTCATTGTATGAGCTTGTCAGTTCTAGAAGATTCTCTCCATCGCCCAGTCACAAGGTCTCTCTCCCTCCGCCGGGCCTTTACAGTCACAGTCCTCTCCAGTTGGACTGCTTTTCTGTTCCCTCCCTCTCCCTTTCTTCTGCACAGCTCTGTCTTTAAAGAATTGAGTTATTTTGTAATATATTATCGAACATAAGGAGGCATTCTTATGTCTTACAATAACAGGCTATGCTTTTCCAGTTTATGGATGGCATTTAGGACAAGAACTTATAAATCTCTTTATTTGTCCATATCCCTCAATAGATTCTATGTTTCTCAATAATGGGAACTGTGCCTCATTACCTGTCTTTTTTAGTGCTATAAATATTTATCCACTATAATCCTCTATGCTATCCCTCCAAATGTGAAGCAATATTGATGAAACAGTTCTCTTGACATTTTGAAGGTTGGAGTTCCACCTCATTGTCATTATAGCGAAGTGAACCTTCACTTTGAAAATGGTGCATCAGGAAAGTTGATAGAAAGTCAACTATCTCAAAAGAGATCTCTGTTCTGGTTCTGGTAATATTAACTAGTTGTTTGGGTCACTGAATTCTGAAAATTGATGACTTCCTCACTCAGACTCAAGTAATGATCTTAGATTGGTTCTTAAGAACTTCAGGATGGCCCTGACCTGTGTGGTCTAGTGGGCTGGACGTTGTCCAGGGAACCGAAAGGTCGCCAGTTCCATTCCTGGTCAGGGCATAGGCCTGGGTTGTAACCAAGTTGGGGGTGGGAGAGAGGCAACCAATCGGTTTCTCTCACACTGATGTTTCTCTCCCTTTCTTTCTTGCTCCCCTCCCCTCTCTGAGAATAAATAAATGAAATCTTTAAAAAAACTTCTGGGTGTTCAAAATTAAGCTATAAAATTGCCATTTGATATACCTGGAAAATTGGAGGAGAATAAAACAATACCACTTATTATTACAGTTGAAAATAGTCATTATTTAAATATTAATGTTCTACATTCTATATCACAGAAGAAAAAATATTAGTTTTTCCAATGCTCTGTTCACGTAAATTGGATACCTACACATTTGAAGCCTCCATTTTAAAGTCAAAGGTGTGTTTTATTTCCTGTGCATAGGTCACCTAAAGATGTTTACGTTAGCATTCACGGATGTATGCAGTAACACTGCACATGCTAACTTACTGTGGTTCTTGATTTCTGGAAGAGTTCAAGTATAGAATTGCAAAATCCCCTGTTATCCCTTAACATACAGAATTCTCTTGTCTTGAGTTGAGGAGTTAATTTAGCTCTTTGCTCACATTGTCTGCAGCCTTTTATCCAGCCTACTGTAATGTAAGCAAAACTATTTACTTTGTGCTAAACTACTAATCCTTCACATCCAAGAATAGGGTTGCTGACAGTCCTTCTGTGTGTGGCACTGGGTCTGACATGACCATATATGAGCTGCAGGCCAGACCATCCTGCTTATCCAAATCTCCCAGCCTTTGGCTACTCCGCACATGTCCTTCTTCACCATTCGCCTGCAGAGTTCAGCAATCGAAGGGACACTAAATTAGATTTAGCAACCAAATGTTTGGAATTTAAAGAAAACACTAAAGCTAATTAATTGTACCATTTTAAAATCAATTTTTAAAAATAGTTTGATTTGATTCCAATTTTATTTAATCTCTGGAGGGGTCAACAAACCCTCAATGTCTTAGTGTAATTTTTTTCCCTGCCTTCTGTTCCCCATCCTGTTTAATCACCCTGTTGCTGTTTGGCCTCTTTCTGATGTGATGAGCTCTGCCGAATTCAGCTGTACATAATACAATTTTATGTCCATGCTTAACAATGGTTCTCCAAGTCTTCAGTATGTGAAGTCATTTCCATCTGTTGCTATTAAGGAAACATATTTACAGATAAAACATGTCAGTAACAGCAGATGTAAGTTTCCTGCAAACATTCTCTCTCTCCCCATGTGTGTCTAAGGGAACATACCAGAGCTGTGCAAACTTAGGGTTCCTTGAGAAATCTGGGATGCACTAACTATCGCAGAGGGTCACGTGGTAAGTGTCCAAAAGCACATGCTTGATTGCTCAAGGATGACCTCGAACTTGGACCTTCCATTGCATGCTGACAAGAGTCTCTGTTTCCCCATAACCAAATAATCTCCAGCTTTCCTTCTGGCAATATCCACAACAAGGAGCCATTTTTAAATGCTGTTTTTCTTCTCAGAGGCTACATACAGTCCCCCCTCCTTCCTGTTGATCTAGGAGAGAGAGTAGCCATCTGTCAACTGTGATCACACTAAAAGCAGCTCTTGGGGGAAATTTTCATGTTCCCAAGGAAGAACTTATTTCTTTCAGGTACTTTCAAAAATGCAAATTTAAAATAATTTTATTATTAATACACTCAAAATTCTTTTCTGCATTACTTCTCTATGTGGTAGTCTTTGCTCCTGCCCTCTGGTTTTTACTGGCCTCCCATTGTGGAATTGTGGAATTCTGGCTGTCTAAAGTTCCCACTATGGATCTGGTTCTGGCGTCACCAAAGGTAATTCACATTAAAGGGAAAACTCATAGATGCACTGCCAATGGAAGGACATTTGGAATCTTAAAGAGGATGTTTC
>VMDR010021363.1:0-16901 GCA_007922815.1 Macrotus californicus | reverse complement strand
TTTAAAAAAGTAATTTTCAAGCTTTTCCTGTGATTTGTGACCAGACACCTTGGTGAAATATTCCATTAACAGATACTTGTTAACATTACTCCCTCCTTGATTTTGCTGATTTTCTTAAATTTAGTATTATTTTCTTCTTAAGTTGTCAACAAGTAACTATATGGCACATTATGCCAAGAAAAGTTCACTTTATTAAATAAATTCAAGTAACATACTGTGTTCTTATTACATAAGATTTCACATTTAAAAAAATAAGATGGTGTGTCTACCAGTTTATTTTCAAATGGTTAACTAAAGGCAGCCTTTAGAAACCAAGAGGAAAATATTATATTTTGAAATGAATAATTTAAATCTATTTTCTCTTTTATCCAAACATGTATGTGAACTATTTTTTCAGTCCTCGAAGAGGCCACAGGGACACAAAGTGTTCAAAACAGGAAAAATTCAGGGCTCTTTTTTGTTGCGGAAGCCAGTGCAGGGGAAGGGCCAAGTCCAGTGGGACTTGCAGAGTGCTGGGGCCGTCACTTGGGACAGGACAGTAATCCTTCTCCCTTGTGCCACAGGAAGAACTTGTGGGTAGTGCACACAAATTGTATGTCCTGATCTTGTTCATTTAGATACACAATTGGAAAAAGCAAACCAAAATCATCTTTTGAGTATCCATGCAAGCATAGCGTCTGCGGGCTGAGTGGTTTGGCTATCACGAAACGCCCTGTTTTCTCACAGCTCCTGCCTGCCTCTCGCTGTTGCAGCCAGCGTGGCTCTGCACCTCCTTTGTGAGCGCGTGTTCCACACTAGAGCCAGAAGTCCAGTTTCCGTCCAGGTTCAGAATATGCAACTCCAGGACTCATGTTTTATTCTTCCATTGCCTCCCTTCTGCCTTTTCATTTACAGCCTCATGTATATTTTTATGAATCCTCTCCCTTTTTAAAAGTTAAAAAAAAGAAAAGAAATAGGTAAGCACAGATGCTCCTGCTGTAAGTCCATATGGAAACCCACTTTCTAAATGAGCAGGCTGTGGATCTAGGAAGTGCGCTGAGCTGTCTCAATCTTCCTCCCTCGGGAATGTGCAGCTGGAGGGGATTCTCGATTCAAAAGAGCAGAGAAGACGTTGTGTGCGTTGCAATGGAATGATCAATGTAGCCTGTAGGGACATGCAGGAGAAATCTGCAAAATGTTCATCTCCTCCATCCCAAATGGTTCGCAGCTTATCCAGTTTTAAGTTTACAGTAGCATTCTAGAGACACATGGAATTTGAGGAGTCACATTTAAATGAGCTTTATGATTTTTAGAGTTCACAATTTAGAAGGCCCATTTCATTAGAATTGACTCCAAAAGACTATCCATAGAAGCATAAAGTGAAGGTTCTTTTTCTTTTAAGATTCCCAGAGTTAGAATCCTTTATTTAAAAAAAAAGTATTAAATGTATTGGAGTGACATTGGTTAATAAAATTATGTAGGTTTCAGGTATAAAATTTTATAATACATCTATTACCACCTTGTTGATCCATACATAATGTCACTATTCACTTTTAAGAATCCAATGTATTGCTACAGATATAAAGTCTTTGAGAGCAGGAACTCTCTTCCTTTTTATATGCCCTTTAGCATAAACCTAATAATACTGTGAATATTCATGAATGAATAGATAGGTCAATAAAAACTTATACATTGCTTAAAATTAATGATCAGACAAGATCTCTGTGAAATCTCATTGGCTGCTTTTAATTTATATGTTCATATCCCTTTTAAGGTTTATAAGGGCTTAATTTTAAATCATATAATTTCAAGTATATATATGACATATAATTTCAAATATATACATTATATATATAATTTCAAATGTATGTATATTTGAGAACTTTGTGGACATTAGCTAGGCTCATACTTCCTGGAGATATCTTTGAGCCATGACATTGGAACAAAATATCAAATGGAATTGTTTCTCATTCCCAGAATCACACTGTTATTCAAAGGTTGATTCATAATACACTACTTGCTATAGGTTTGGTCTGGTGGGTTCAGAATCGATCTGGAAATAAGGAGAAGGTTGATAATGATATAGATTTTTTTAGTAAATATTCTTGAAGCAATTCAGTACCTTGGGGAAAAAACAATTTCAAACTTCTAAGAGCTTCTCTGCAGCTGGGAAAGTAAATTCCTATAAAACCTTTTTCACAGTTAACGCCAGAACATGAAGGCTGGCCCTCCACCCTGCACTGACTCATGTCTTACCCAGAGGGACAGATTCCCCTCTCTGTTGAGATGTGCCTGCAAGGACTTCCTGTGCACAGAGACGGAATAGCCATTGCCTTTGCTGGCAATTCTAATCACAGAGTAAGGAGACTGTGTGTCTTTAAGGATTTAGGTTTTCATCTTTAATTACGGTGGGTTAACCATGGTCTTCATCATTCCCTTCTCAACGTTCAATCATTTGAATACCCACTTTATAATTATTGCCATTTTCATGTACCATTGTAATTTTGATATATTTCATTAAATCAGATCACTTTGTAAATCAATTAACTTAGAAGTAAACTTTATGTCACTACTATAAATGGAAAGTCAGCGCCACAGGCCATAGATCAAAGGTAACTGTAAAAACACACACAAAGAAAACAAAACGATGTTATTAATTTCTACGAGGTACTGTCATTTGTCCAAGTCTCTGTGCTTGAGGTCTGTTCACTGTACTTTTTTAAAAATAAAAAAAAATTTATTAAGCAATGAGATATTCACTCTGTTTGATGTAAGGTTATCAGTGTTCAAGAAGTTGAAGACTAGGACCACCACAATGACTTACTCACCTCCACTTAACCAAGATGACCAGGAGAGACAGGAAAAAAGTAAGCTTGTGTAATATTGTTTAACGCCGTCCTGCAGTGTTCTTTCAAATCATCTCGTGTACTCACAAAACAGTATGAGTACACCTAAAATCCTGGGTGCCGTTGGTGGTAAGGAATTCCACATCTTGGGAAACACTGCTCTACAATAAAGTAAGGATTTCAGCATAGAAATGGAAGGGGAAATATTAAAGTTCCTGAATGTATTTTTCTCATTTCCTGAGATGCTGGCATCATTATGTAACTAGTTCTGAGTTGCACTGAGACAGATAGGTACAAATGTTCATAAATTTAATATTCAGAAGGTTGGATTACTTAAGTCTGATTAACTTTAAGATATATGTATAAATATATTACAAACACATATATAATGATTTTATCTTAATTATTTTATGTATCTACACTCCATACATTTTGAAAATAAATATAGTATCTTTATATAATATGTACCTATTGTACAGAATGCATATGATTATTAACACATTGTGTACCGCTCACGAGTTTTCGCGTTTTGCGTGACGTCTGTTAAGGACCGCTCACGAGTTTTCTTGTTTTTCATGTACCATCTGTTATGGACCTTAGATGTCAACACACTGTCTTGTCCACATCGAATGAAGCGATCTCATTGGTGGAAATCGTGCAGGTCAATCTACGAAAAACTATGTAATTGCACGAACCCATAAAGCATTGCAGTTACATTGTATTTTGGTCGTTCGAATAGTCTTCGTCTTCAAGTTCCTGGCGCTTTTAGAAATGCCCCCTCTCAGAAAAAGGAAGGAAACCAATGAAACTGATTCACTTCCGGAAGTATTTAACGATAATTTATCAGATATTCCTAGTGAGATCGAAGATGCAGATGACTGTTTTGATGATTCCGGAGACGATCTGTAGTTATGATGATTTAAATAACGTGCAGTTTGCCCCAAAACATGCGGTCCCTGGCATATGTCTTAGATATTTCTATGCAGTACTCAATGTGTTAAAAGAGTAGCTCTTTACTGAAATGCAGTGTCTATATTTTTAGGTAATTAGTGACTACTATTCTTACTAGGTGTTTTGTTGGCATATTTTGTTGGTGTTTATTCCTTTAATTTCAATAGCAATTGGAGAAACAGTATGGCTGTGAGTCCCTAATAAATATATAGCAGTGGGTTCTGTAAACAAGCTGTTAGATTAGAAAGCAAAGCGGGTTTGAGTAAACCAGGCTCTTTGGATTCCAATCCCAGATCTACCACTTAATTACCATGTAACTTTGCTCAAGTTACTCAGTCTTTTTGTGCCATTTTTTTCATTGGTAAGTAACAACAATAATAATAGTGTCTACCTTATCTCTTTTACTTAAAGAGTTAACACAAAGAACAGGGGTGTCAACTCATTTTCACTGGGGGTCACATCAGCCTCACAGTTGCCTTCAAAGGGCCAAATGTACTTTTAGGACTGTATAAATGTAACTACTCCATAACGAGGGGCAAGGAGCTCGGTGCTGCCGCCGGGTAGAAACAAGGTGCTGGGCCGGATAAAACAAGGTGGAGGGCCGGATTCAGCCCTTGGGCCTTGTGTTCGCCACCTGTGACATAGAACGTGTGGAACAGTACCTGGCATGCAGTAACCATTCAAAATCATTAGCTGACATTACTGCTGCTGGGGCTCCTATTCATAGTAGATGACCATTTGCCATGATAGCAGATGAGAAAAATGATAGCGTAAAATATCACACGTCTCCATGGAAACTGTAGTCATTGTCATCCCATTACCATCCCATTTTAGTGAGCCTACGCAGTGGTCAATGTAGGCTAACCAGAAAGAATTCCTGGGTTTGAGAATTGCCCTCATGCTAGTTCAAGTTTTCTTGACAGCATTACATAATATGGAGGGGATGTTATTCCTGGTAAGGCTGGAGCAACCCTCGGCACACAGAGCTGTCCGCAGCGCTAAGCTTGACAACAGCAGCAGGACATTGGAACTTGGAGAGTCTCGTCTGGAGGCGTGCCACCGTGGTGATTAAAAGCTTGTAAAATAAGATCTATGGAGGAAGGCTAAAGAAATTTGGATTGTTTACCCTGGAGAAGAGAAGACTTAAAAGTGATTTAATGCTGTTATTGAAGCATAAGAGGGTTCTTTTTCAGAGTCTCATGGTAAGCTCCTCTGCAGCTTTCCTGAGTCCAAACAGAAGGAGGTGGGCTGACAGTGAAGCACAAAGGATTTAGGGTAGGTAAGAAAAACTTTTTAATGGACTAAAAAAAAAAAAATCTGAAAGGAAGGCTGTGTGAATTTTTTCTAGAGGTGTTAATAATCATCATCTAGAATGGTTAGGTCAGGTCCTGCGTGAGGCGTGGTGGTGGGATATGTCGCTGGACAAGACACCCTCTGCAAATCAGGAAAGGGCTGGCCCACCTGACTCTCAGAAATTGCTACTGTAGTAAGAGAACAACTCTTTCTGTCAGGAAGAACATAAGGAGAACCAAATAGTGAAGCCCACAAAGGAGTCTGAAACCCAGGTTTATTAAGTAGAAATACAAACATATCAGTCCTGGGGACTATGGCTCTCAATTCAAGCCATGGCTTACCATGTGTTCCTCTGGGTCCTTCTGTAAGTTTTCTGTGTTGTGAATCTAAAAATTTGAGAATATTTAACAAGTTTTCACTAAACAACCTCTACATGGCAGTAACTGCGCTAAGTTCTAAGGATTTATTTTTTATTTTTTATTTATTTTTTTTTGACTACCAATTTTATTTTATTTTATTTTTTTTAATTACTTTATTGTTGTTCAATTACAGTTTGCATTTTCCCCCCACCATTCCCCCCCCACCCCAGCCAATCCCACCCCCCTCCCCTGCTCCCACCCTCCCCCTTGGTTATGTCCAGGAACCACTATAAAGGACACATGGACATAAGTTCTAAGGATTTTTATGAAACAAGTAAGATTCACTCTTTGCCTTCAAGAAGCCCAGACTCTAGGTAGGTGAGGCAGCATGTAAAAGGATGATGGCAGTGCAGTATAGCATCAGTGCCTTAGGAGCATTTTGCTCTAGGATCCTAGAGGACAGTGCCTAATGTGGCCTTGTTGGGTCAGGGCCGTTTCCAGTGGATGTGGTCCTACCAGAGAAGGAGCTACCAGATGGACTTTAAAACAAAGGAACAACAGTGAAGGAGATCCCAGGCATTAAGGAGCAGCATGTGCACAGATATGAGAGCGCAGGGAAGAATGCACTGGTTAAGGAGGTGACTATGTGTCTAGAACTGCTCTATTGGTGCAGCAGTCTCTAACCACATGTGGCCAGTGAGCACTTGAAATGTGGTATCCAAATTAAGATGTGCTTTAAGTGTGACACACACACAGCTTTCAAAGACTTAGTGCAAGAAAGAATATATTTCACTAATTTTTTTAATTTATTATGTGTTGAAATAATAATATTTCAGATATATTGAGTTAAAATATGTCACTAAAACTCATTTCACCCATTTCGTTTTGCTTTTTTTTAATGTGGTTAGTAGAAAAATTTAAATTACACATATGGCTCACATTGGTGGTTTGCATTATATTTCTGTTGGAATCGCTGGGTCTAGAATCTAAGGGTTTGGAAGAAGTAAGGAAAGTGGTGGGAGATGAAGCTGGAGAAGTATTCATGAAGCGGATTACTGCAAAGCAGCCAACTTAGAATTAATTTTTTTGCTATTTGCTACACTGTAACCTTTTAGATATATAGATACATACATACACAGACACACACATACATGGAAACATGAAAACACTGAAAAAGTTCACATTTACCCTTCTGTGTTGCCATGCACTCTGATATTCTCTATTTTATCCTATTTCATACTCTTTTAATGCTGGTGAAAAACCATTAAATTGATTTCAAAATCTAATGGGCCATAATTTATAGTTTTAAAAACACTGAAATACAATATTATCCATTGATCTGAGTTTTATCCTTTAGTTACTAAAATGTTTTTCTCACTATTGTGATATTGTTGGATTTATCTTTATAATTTGTTTACACGTGTAGGACGTATTGGGTAGAAGTGAGGAAATGACCAGAATGCAGATGTAGATCTTCCCCTGAGGAGGATGAGGGGGCTTCAAACCATAGCCACGGCATTGGTGGTGAAGAGAAGAGAGTCAATACAAAGATGGGGAACAGAAGGAGAACGCTGTTTAGAGGTGTATGAATTGGGGACTTGGTGAGTAATGGGATGTGGGAGAGGAGAGCATAGGAGTCTACAGCTGAGTGTTTGGTTTCTGGTTTTGAGTAACGAGACATAGGTGGTGCCATCTGCAGTGATGAGGAATGTCAACAGAGCCAGTGTGGGGAAGGTGAGGAGTTCGGGGTTAGAAATGCTGATCGGAGATATCTACTTGACATCTAGAGTAAACCATTGAGCAAAATCATCAGTGTTTAGCTTACATATGAGACTGAAAGTATAAATGGATGACCCAAGGAGACTGTGTGGAGTGAAGAGACGAAGGAAGAGAACTGAATTCTGAAAAATATGAACATGTGAAATGCCAGGAGAGCCATGAACAGGACGAGGTAGGAGAGCATGGTCCAGTAAAGCCAAGGAGGAGAGAGTATCAATCAAGGAGTGGACATGTAGTCAGTCATTCTACAGAATGGCCAGTGGTTGGAAAGGCTCGTCTGACTTGATCTAGGAAGCTATTGACAAGAAATGCTTCCACGGCGGCACAGCAGGGCCTTGCAGTTGGTTGAAAAATTAAAAGAAAAAAAAGAGAGATGATAGACTCTTACATAGTTTGTCAAAAATTTTGGCTGGGGAGGGAATTTGAGATTAAGAGAGGAGAAGAGAGAGGTAGGAAATAAGAAAGCAAAACAAACCAAAAGAATGGAGAAGGTGGAAGAAGCAACTTTGAGCAAGTGTTTGGCCATTCTTATCGTTTTTCTAAGGAGAGAAAGATTTGGGTATTTTTCTAAGCTGAACTAAATGAGCCGGTGGAGGAGGAGAATTTGAAGACCAATCATGGGAGAGGATAATGAAGCAAAGCCCCCCAGGAGGGAGAGGGGTCTTACTGTAAATTAACCAGTGGAATTCACTATAGCTAAATGAAGAGTGCAGGCAGGACTAGAGAGCACAAAATGAGAATGGGATGTTTGTGGGGATGTGTGAGGGGCTGCTGAGCAGAATAGAAGAACCTCACCCACCCTCTGGGCATCAGACACTCTGTGCAGTGGTGGCATTAGATACACAGATGTGCCTTTCTTCACAGGACTCATAGCCTCGGTTCAGGGGCAGAGAAGAAAGGTTGATTCAGAATGAGAGTCATGTCAGAGCCATAGCACCTGAGCTAGACAGGGCAAGAAGGAAAGCAAAGCAAGAAGAGAGATGAGGGGGTCACGGGACTAAGGACCTCACTGAGGTCAAAGATCAAGTATTTTCAGCCCTGGCCATTGTGACTCAGTTGGTAGGGAAGTCATCCCAAAACTGAAGGGTTGTAGGTTTGATTCTTGGTCCAGGCTCACATGATGGGAGTCAACTGATCTATATTTCTCTCTCACATCAGTGTTTCCCTCTCTCCATCCCTCTCTCTCTAAAAGCAGTGCAAAAAAAAAAAAAGACTTGGTGTATTTGGAACAAAAGAGGAAGAGAACAGAATAGACAGGAGGTTGTAGTCAGGGTTTAAGATTTTAGGGTCCATTTTCTGAGAGAGGCTTTATGGAGAGTTGCATGTACTCGAGTTGATAATCCCAAGAAAACAAGTGAGCAGGATGTAGAACCTGTAATATTTTTGTTATTGATGTTCTCAGACCTAAAATATTTTAAAATTTGATCACTCCAGAGATGTGAGCACTTTAGAATTTATTTAGTTAAGGAGAAATGTGTGTGTCTGTCTGTGCCTGTCTATCTGTCTGTGTGCTTCTCATTCTGTCCAGATACTTGGAATGAAAGAAATTCCTGCCTTATACAAAAGATCTCCATGGTAAAGACATAGTGAACTATATAGTTCAGGGTTCATTTAAAATATAAGTAATTGGTTGCAATATTTTTATAAATTCTCAAAAATGACAAGTACTTTGTAAATGATTAGAATATGATAAAAATGCAAGGAATGTTAATATACTCCGAGAGCAGTAGCGATGAACCTAGTGGCAGGTACAATTTGTCAATTGCATTCTAATTTAATTCATTCACCTGGCAGAGCACAGATGAACGTGTGGAGGGGGTTTTGTCAAGAAGTTTTTCTATATCTGAGTGTTTCCTCAGAAGAAACAGGTGACTGTTGTAAGCATGTGCCCATATCTCAGAGTACAGCCAGTGAATTCTTTGCTATCCTCTGTGTTCCAGGATAACTCACTCTGGGAGCCTGGGAGTCAGTGCTGGAGGTCTGGTGACAGTGTGGCACAGTGAGACTCATCAACTTCAGTTCCTGTGCGCTCCTTACTAGAACATGATCCTCAGATTCCCCATTTGAGAAAAACAAAAAACAAACAAACAAAAAAACCCTCTGAATTCTGTTTTAATATAGAACAGTCTTAACAGTTCCAAGTCCTTGACAGCGCCAGAAGCTTCCTAAGCCTCTTAACTAGTCTGGCAACTGTTAGAAAGAGAACATTGCCCCCTCACATTGCCAAGCTTGCGTTTTCCGGGTGGTCCAAAAGCCATGGCCTTGGGAATCTCACTTTTGTGCTGTTTTTGTCATTTTTTCTTGTTTTTCAGGGAAATGATAGTTGCAAAAGCAAAAAAAAAAAAAAATGGACTCAGTGAAAACTTTGCTGAGTACTTTTCATTTCTTTCAATGGCAACTGGTGGGTTTTATGTTTTTAGTTACCGTTGTGCAAAGCATGATTTCATGTGAGAGTCACTTTGCTGAATTTGCAACAAGAGGGATACAATAAATGTCACCCTCAAGTGTGAGTTGCAATAGAACAACCCAAGCCTGGAGTGTTACACTGTTAGATGATTCGCCCAAATTTTATAGAGGTTCCTGGGAGCGAAGTCCTACAGATCTTGGCCCATTCTTCAAAACTAACACAGTGTGTTCATGTGCCACGAAAGCTGTGTGGTAGGTAACTCAGCCAGAGTGTATTTTGTTTTTGTTTTTAAGGTAGCAAACGTTATTTTCCACCTTACAGATAATATCCTTAAACATTGGTCATCAAATAGATCCCTCAGAGTCCACATTGCTCAGACAGGAAAAAATAAAAATCTTAGACTCCCTGTACGTTCATCCGGGCATTTGTATAAAGTCCACTTCTCTTTGAAAGGTTGGTAGCTGTTAGGCTGACAATTTTCAGTGCCTACTGAGGCCTGAGAAGGGTAATGAATAGAGCCGTGCCCAGTTCGGTCCTCTGGCTTAGACAGGATCCTTTCTCTTTTCTAAAGACAAAGGAATATTTTTCCTTTCTAGGACAAAAAGTATCTGTTATCCCTTTGCAACTTTGGGCCAACAGAAAGGATATTTTTGTGTGCTGTTCAGTTCAGTGTTTGTTCCCTGCTTAGGAACTGAGATAATGAAGGTGCTGTGCAGATCATTGCCCCCTGGGGAGATTAACAGAATTGTCACTGCAGTCATTGTTACCTTCATCAGTGAAGCGTGCTTAAGCTCATTATATTATAAGAGGCACAGAATAGGCAAACCTTGCCTGTTGCCATATGTTTTTTTGTTCTTCTAAATTCTCAGATTCCTTGGAATTTATGAATTAAATCTATGCCCCCTCAACATCTTGAAGGTAACCCCCAAAGTCCGTGGCAAACAGTTCATAACTTGAACTTGTGCATTGTGTGGAGAAGGGTGATTCGGTGCAGTGGGCTCCCAGGCTGATAAACGTTCTCACCCCCGCTGGTTTTGCTGCCTTCTACTTGGTCGCATGAAGTCTTTTTGAAGAAGTCCTTTTAAGTCAATCTAGGTGGTATTCGTAGAGCCATTAAGATCTAACGGGTTCATGTGTATCTTTCATTTGTGTTTTGCACATTCGCAAAGGAAATGACCTGCCAGCGTGGTATTTGCAGGTGGAGTGCTGTTGTGTCCAGAAGCAGCACAGTTCTGAAGAATACAATTGTCTTTTTCCTGAGTAAAAAATGGAAATACTTCACCCATAACTAAATTTCACGGGTGTATTTTGAAAATATGCATGCATTTTTGATACACGTGGGACTGAACAGAGATGAGAGACAACGTGGTACACCTGAAAAAGCCCTGGCAAGGAGCTAAAGATGATGAGAGTGCGGATTCCCACTAAGTGATTGAACTCGAGGAAGTTGTTTAGCTTCTAGGGTCTGGGTATGTCATTTGCTAAATAAGGTGGTCTTAGTTATAACTTCAGATTATATTTGGGGTCTAGGAATTCTACATGAGAAGCCTCAAGCCCTGTTTTAGGGTTAGTACTCTAAGAGGTGGCTCTACAGAGGAGGCAGCACTACCTTGTTTCATGCCTGTTCATAAAATTCTGAATTTCTAACATTAAAAGGGATGAGGGTATAGGACGAAGGAGGCTCTTTATTTTTTAGTTTCTGGTATAAGTTTTTAGATTCCTTTTGCATTTCTTGGAGCATCTCAGAATTCCCTAAACTTTGAGCGTTGGGGTCAGGAGATTAAAAATGAAGTCCTCCCATTGTGGTACACCTCCCAGGTGCCCACCAGCTGACCCATGCCACACACGTTCTGTTGAGAGGCAACTTGGCTTTTCTTTTGGGTTAATAAACATCTTCTGTAGTCTCTGGGGTCATTTCCTTTTATAAAACGATAAACACAGTGCGCCATCCAGGATGTCCATGGGCTGCCAGAGAATGTGATGCTTGGGGTGGCGATGCTCAAAAACAGATGTGACGTAAGCAGAGAGAGGAGAGTGCTCACTGGCAGTCGTAGGTGTGGGGGGAAGGGTGCTGTTGGCCTTTTGGAGGCCATGTCTCACACGCTGCCCTTGACCCTGTGGGCCCTGGAGCGCATCCCTGGGCTCTGGTGATTCCTGCTCCACTGCTTGCATTGCACAAACTCAGAAATTCCTCAGGTTCTCCAGGGGTCTGCTGTGTTTTCACAAGGAAGGTTCAAAGGGGCAATTAGCTGCCTTCATCTGTAACCCTTCTTTTGCCTCTTACTTTGGTCATACTTTTTTCTGGCAAATTTGTTTCTCCATTTTGTTGACTCGTTTTGTATTCTCCATCTTTAGAAAGGGATACTAGTCAGCCTGGCAGAATAAATTTATTTGAAATGAATGTACATTCCTTATTTCTTTCCCTCCCTGACTTGTTCCTTTATAAAAGTTCTGAGACAAATAAGTACGTTCCTCTGAGCCCTGGTACTAATGTCTTTACTGTGGTAGTAATTGACATTTGTATCATTTCTTACTTATTCTAATGAAGATGTTGCCATAGCTGTTATTAAATATTAAATAAAACTCCTCTAACCTGAAGAAGTATGTCTGGTACCTTTATGTGCATTTTAAAAAAAACAAAACTGCACCTAATCTGAGGTCACGATCAATGTCCAACAGTTTTATTTGATCCAAAAAGCCATGATGGCTTGACCTGCATAGGAGCCACTAAGGATTTGGGGCCCATTCTACCCTACCTCATCCTTCTCAAACTGTGTAGTTTAATTACTGTATAATAAAACTGGTTTAATGTGTGTAGTTTACAGAAGTCAGTTTCAATATAAAGATTTTATAAATGTCAACTATTGTATTACTTTATAGCCCACCAAAATCATCCAGTTTTGGCCTATACCCTCACTGACTGCACTGATTATTTAAGAGGGAAAATAGTTTCATATCTAAAGGAAGAAAAGGGAAAATCATGGCCAATATCAGAAAGTGGGGTAGGGATAAAGAGCAACATCCTTGGCCACCAGCCCACCTGGGATGCCTGTGTGACCCCACCAGGAGCCCACGGCTCTATAGGGCTGACCCAGCCTTTGAGGCAGTTCCAAGCTGAGGGCTGAGCTAATATGGGAAGTTCCTGCTGAGGGTATCCTGTGCATATAAAAGGTGCTGATGGAATATTTATTGATGAAGCTATTAATTAAATCCAGAGACAACTAAATTGGCACTCAGTACATCTGAATTCCAAGGGAAGTAGTATAATGTTTACACAAATAACCTGACCTAAGTTATGAGCAAATAAAAATGTTGCACAATGTAAACATCACCTCAAGTTGAATCCTCAACTCAAGTATGAGGATATTGGTTTTTCTCTTTTTTTAGGTTTTATTTAAATGCCTTCAAAACAAAGTCTGTTCTTGTGGGTTGGCCCTTTATTTATATTTTTCCTTCTTTCTTTATGTGGGTGGCTGAGTCCTAATAAAATCATTGCTTAAGGTAGGAAATACCTGGGATATTTTATAAAATTTTGGCTATGGCATGTTGATGTGCTACCAGATTAATATATTATTCTGTACATATGATTGAGAGCCTTCCATAGGCTGGTATTGGGGGGATACAGGTAAACAACACTGGCACAGTCCATATCTTTAAAGAGCTTAAAGCTTGTAGAAAAAGATAAGTAAATATATGCAGGCATTGTTACAAGTGGTTGTTAAGTGCTATGACAGAAATGGTGAGGACACAGTGATAAAAATTAGTGCCTAGATGTGGTGATCAGGAAAGGCATCTCTGAGGAGCTGAGAATTAGGCTGAATCTTGCAAAAGAATCGGAAATAGCCCATTTTTGGAAATGAATGCTTTGACGTATGTTCCAGTGAGAGGAAGGGATATTTTGAGGGCTCTGAGAGGCATGTTCAGGCAACTAAGACTGGCAGCATAGCTGTATCACATGAGCATGGATGTGGAGTTGATGGCTAGGCGACAGAATTTTGTTGAGCGAATTGAGAGCCTTTATGTGTGTGGCGAGCAGCTGGAGATGGTATGTACATTGTTGAACATCACTTTTGATAACGTGTGGAGTGTGGGCTGGCAGAGAGTAGGAAGAAAATACAGGGGTATGAGGAAGCTTTTGCCCTAGTCCAGGTGAGCTATTCCATGACAGTAATGATGGTGATGAGTGGCTGGGGGTTGGGGGAAAGGGGAATGGATTAGGGAGTACAAATTGCCAGTTATAAAAGTAACCATGGGATGTGAAGTACAGAATAGGGAATATAGTCAACAATATAATAGTAAATATCTATAGTGTCAGATGGGTATGAGACTTAATGGGATGATCACTCCATAGGTTATACAAATGTCTAATCACTATGTTGTATACCTGAAACCAACATTATATTATAGGTCAACTATAATTGAAAATTAAAAAAGTATTAATAAAAAAGACGTGCTGGGAAACCATTTGATAGATTAGCTATGGGAGATGAAGAAAAGAGAGAAATACAGAATGACTCCCAGTTTCCCAGTGTATTTAAATGACGGTGACATTTCCTGGTATGAAAAGTGTGAAAGGGAAGCAGTCTAGGAGAAGGAGGGTGGAGAATCAGTGGTCTATTTTGGACAAGTGGAATTTCACATGCCCGCGAACTGTCCAAATGGAGGTATAAAATGAGTGGTTGCATATTCAAGTCTGACTTTCCAGGAGAAATTTGGGATAAATGTTGTAGTTATTAATATGCAGGTGACATTTAAAGCCATGGAGAGAAAGAGAGGACAAAGAACAAAGATACAAAGACCCGGGGGCAAGCCCTGGACTCTTCCACATCAGAAGGTCAAGTAGGAGAGGAGGGGATTGCAAAGGAGACTGAGAAGCAGCAGTCAGAGAGTGAGGAGAACAAAGAGAGAGAGATATCATGCAAGTCAAGAGTAGAAAGTGTTTTGCGATTAGATAAGGAGTGGTACTATTGTGGTAATGAGTCCTATGACTGAAAAAAATCCCTCGGATTTTACATTATGAAGTCAGTCACCAGTGACCTTGCTGAGCGGTTTCAAAGAGGGGAACGATGGTCAGAAGCCAGAGGGGAAGGGCTGAGGAGTAAATGGGAGATGGGGAAGTGCAGACATCAAGTAAATCCATTTTTGTGAGAAGATGAATTATGAAGAAAAGCCAAGAAATGAAAAAATATATATAGCTGAGAAGTAGTAAGGGACTCAGGGAGGATTTTAAAAATGTGTTTGCCTTCAGTAGGTAAGTGGATAAATAAACTGTGGTCCATCCAGACAATGGAATATTATTATGCACCAAAAAAGAAATGAGCTATCAAGCCATGGGAAGACTTAGAGGAACCTTAAAGGCATATTACTAAGTGAAAGAAGCCAATCTGAGAAGGCTACATTCTGGAAATGCCAAAACTATGGAGATAGTAAAAAGATCAGTGGTTTCCAGGTGGGGGATTTCAGTGTTGACTTGAGGCTGTAGAGATCCCTAGAACCCCTTCCTCTGTTGGGTGGGGGGGCTAGGCTCAGCATTCCAGCAGTCCCCACCAAACAATCCCTCTCCTTACAGTGCGTTCTCAGTCTTTCACTACCGCCGTCAGAGATGGGGGGGTGTCTAAATGTCATGAACTCACTTTCTCTCTGTTCTTTGAAAACTTGCATTCTGTTAACACTTCACTTTGGAATTTTCAGTTCAATCATTTCCTGGTACCTCACGTTAAAGTTCCAGTTTTGTACCTTTTATCCTCTTTGTATAACATTTTAAGTGAGTCTTGGCACATAACTGAGGCTCACCGTAATGGAGAGCATCCAGATTTCGATATTTTAGGCAAGTAGTATAGGCACATGAGAGTTGAATGTTTCCAAAGAGATGACTTTATTGAGGACCTTAGGATCCCAGCTGGACAATAAGAATAATTGAAGACAGAAGGACTCTTCTGGGATGTGAGGAAGTGGATGCATTAAAGGTTACAAGGAGGTTGAAGAATGTGGTGGACTTGACGAGATAAGCTAGTTAGAGAGGAGGTGGTGGTTAGAGTAGATTGTTTATTGTTGATGGTACGGGCCAAAGAATGACCATTGGAGGCATGGCAGAGACAGAATGGAGAAAAGGTGGTCAAGTAATGAGAAGCCAGAGTGATGAATGGCTCATCTTCAGACTGTTGCAGTCATGTGATTGCTGTGTTGGAAGTAGATGGGAAGACTAAACCAGGAGTAAATGTCCTGAGTGAACAGAGGTAGTAGCCACGAAGTTAGTAAAAACACCAAAGAGGTATGGGGTGGAGGGTAAACTATTTACGTGATGTGAGGCTTAAAGGAACACTGGCTTTTGTAAGACTGAACGGGAGGAATGATGGAAGTGAAAAAAGAGGTGCTGGGCAGCACCGACAAGATGCCTCTGAAGAAATATTTTAAGATGCCATTATTCATTACAAATTGTGAAATGAGTACACAAAACAAGAGAAAAAGGTCCAGTGTAGTAGAAAGGGCATAGATAGAGCCAGGAAACCAGATTACTACAAATTATCTGTTTCTGTCAATAACTGGCTGTGTGTGATCTGGAACCAGTCAGTTAGCCCTGAACGCCCAAACCTTACAGTGCAAGAGCAGCCTACGAAGAATTTTCATAGTCAAGTTTGTTATCATTTTGTAGGGATAGCTACCCTATGTGATAGACTTTGTTTTCTCCTTTTTATAATTAGGAAATTAAGGTACTGAAGCATTAACTGATTTACTAAAAAGATGGGAATACACTTGAATGTAGATATTTCAGTTCCAAGTCTTGTGCCATCCATTTCTATTCTATGGCCATTCTGTCACCTTTCACTCTAGATCCAGCAATGCCCATCTGGATTTGTAACATGTGTCTTTGAGTGAAAAAAAAAATATCTTTATATTGTTAGCCCTAAAACATGTTTAACTGAAGTTAAAAAATACTTATTAATGATAGAACTGAAGAGCATTATGCTAAGCCAGGAGGTGAAAGACAAATACCATATAATCTCACCTATAAGTGGAACCTAATCACCAAAATAAACAAGTGAGCAAAATAGAACCAGAAACATTGAAATAAAGAACAATCTGACAGTGACCAGAGGGGAGGTGGGAGGGGATGATGGGGGGAAGTAGGGGAAGGTCCATCAAGGAACATGTATAAAGCACACATGGTCAAAACCAAAGGGGGTAGGTTTGAGGGTGGGAGGCAGGGATGGGTGGGTCAGGGGGCCATGGTGGGGTGCAAATGGAGACAACTATACTTGAACAACAATAAAAAAATGTAAAAAAAAA
>VMDR010021362.1:0-16896 GCA_007922815.1 Macrotus californicus | reverse complement strand
ATGTGCCTTGGTGTGTTCCTCCTTGGGTCCAACTTCTTTGGGACTCTCTGAGCTTCCTGCCTGGACTCCCTAGAAGTCTATTTCCTTTGCCAGATTGGGGAAGTTCTCCTTCATTATTTGTTCAAATGTTTTCAATTTCTTTCTCTTCCTCTTCTCCTTCTGGCACCCCTATGATTCGGATGTTGGAACGTTTCAAGATGTCCTGGAGGTTCCTAAACCTCTCATTTTTTTGAATTCTTGTTTCTTCATTGTGTTCTGGTTGAATGTTTCTTTCTTCCTTCTGGTCCACACCATTGATGTGAGTCCCGGTTTCCTTCCCATCACAGTTGGTTCCCTGTACATTTTCCTTTTTTTCACTTAGCATAGCCTTCATTTGTTCATCTAGTTTGTGACCACATTCAACGAATTCTGTGAGCATCCTGATTAGCAGTGTTTTGAACTCTGCATCTGATAGGTTGGCTATCTCTTCGTCACTTAGTTGTATTTTTTCTGGAACTTTGATCTGTTCTTTCATTTGGGCCATTTTTTTTTTTTTTTGTCTCCGCGCACCTGTTACGTAGTAAGGGGCGGAGCCTCAGGTGTTCACCAGGGCAGGGCAACCCACATTGCTGCATTATGACGCTGTATGTGGGGGAGGGGTCTGAGAGGGAACAACGCCACCTACTCAGCTCTCTGCCAGTTTTCAGTCACTTCCCCCCCTACCCACAATCAAATTGGGCCTTTCTGGTGCAGGTTCTCAGGTGGGTGGACTTGTGTATGTTCTGGACCCTGCAGGTCTCTCCAACGAGCTCTCCTGTGAGGCTAGGAGTTTCTCCTGCTGCCGCCGCTATCCCCACAGGTGTTTTCAATCAGAGGCTTTGAGGCTTTATTTCCCCGGGCTGGAACTGTGGGTTGTGTGGTTTGTCTCCCTCCCAGTTGTTCCTCCCAGTTTATCCGCACGTGGGTGTGGGACCGCCTGGTCTGCCAGCCACCACCTTGCCCAGTCCGCCAACAGCGCCTTGCCCGCTCCGGTCCGCCAGCCGCCTCCTTGCCACAAGTCCTCTCCACTCTGCTGCCTGGCTCCACCCCTCCTACCAGTTTGGGTGAGTGTTTCTTCTTTAACTCCTTGGTTGTCAGACTTCCATACAGTTCGATTTTCTGTAGGTTTTGGTTGTTTTTTGTTTTTAAATTTGTTGTTGTCCTTCTTCTGGTTGTGCGAGGAGGCACAGTGTGTCTACCTACGCCTCCATCTTGGCTGGAAGTCTCCTATTTATTTATTTTTATTGTTGTTCAAGTACAGTTGTCTCCATTTTCACCCCACCATGCCCTCCTGCCCCACCCATCTCTGCCTCCTACCTTTAAACCTACCCCTTTGGCTTTGTCCATTTGTCATTTACACATGTTCCTTGATGGCCCTTCCCCTATTTTCCTTCATTATCCCTCTCCTCCCTCCCCTCTAGTTACTGTCATTTTGTTCTTTATTTCAAGTCTCTGGCTATATTTTGCTTGCTTGTTTGTTTTGTTGATTAGGTTCCTGTTAAAGGTGGGATCATATGGTATTTCTCCCTCACCGCCTGACTTATTTCACTTAGCATAATGCTCTCTAATTCCATCCATGCTGTTGTGAAGGGTAGGAGCTCCTTCTTTCTTTCTGCTGAGTAGTATTTCATTGTGTAAATTTACCACAGTTTTTGATCCACTCATTTACTGATGGGCACTTAGGTTGCTTCTAGCACTTGGCTATTGTAAATTGTGCTGCTATGAACATTGGGTTGCATAAGTTCTTTTGAATTGGTGTTTCAGGGCTCTTAGGATATAATCCCAGCAGTGGAATAGATGGGTCAAAAAGCAGTTCCATTTTTAGTTTTCTGAGGAAATTCCATACTGTTTTCCACAGTTGCTGCCCCACTTTGCATTCCCACCAACAGTGTACTAGGGTTCCCTTTTCTCCACAACCTCTCCAACACTTGTTTTTGTTTATTTGTTTATGATGGCCATTCTCACTGGTGTGAAGTGGTATCTCATGGTGGTTTTAATTTGCATCTCTCTGATGGCTAGTGATGTTGAGCATCCTTTCATATGTCTCTGAGCCCTCTGTATGTCTTCTTGGAGAAGTGTCTGTTCAAGACCTTTGCCCAATTTTTATTTGGGTTGTTTGTCTTCCTGGAGTGGAATCATGTGAGTTCTTTATATATTTTGGAGATCAAACCCTTCTCTGGTGTAGCATTGGCAAATATATATTTTTCTTTTGCTGATGTTTTCTTTAGCCATGCAGAAGCTTTTTATTTTGATGAAGTCCCATTTGTTTATTCTTTCCTTTATGTCCCTTGCTTTAGGGCAGAGGTGTCAAACTCTTTCACTAGGGGCCACATCAGCCTTACAGTTGCCTTCAAAGGGCCGAAATAATTTTAGGACTATATAAATATAACTACTCCTTAACTGTTAAGGAATTGAAATTACATTCTGCCCTTTGAAGGCAACTGTGAGGCTGATATGGCCCCTGGTGAAAATGAATTTGACACTCCTGCTCTAGGGGGTATATTGATGAAAATATTGCTGCGTGGAATATCTAAGATTTTCCTGCCTATGTTCTCCTCTAGGATTTTTATGGCATCATGACTTATATTTAAGTCTTTTACCCACCTTGAATTTATTTTTGTGCATGGTATAAGTTGGTGATTGAGTTTCATTTTTTTGCATGCAGCTGTCCAACTCTCCCAACACCATTTGTTGAAGAGGCTATTTTTACTCCACTTTATGCTTCTGCTCCCTTTGTCGAATATTAGTTGACCATAGAGACATGGGTTTATTTTGGGGCTCTCTATTTTGTTCCATTGGTCTATGTGTCTGTTCTTATGTGAGTACCATACTGTTTTGATTACAGTGGCTTTGTAATATAGTTTTATATCAGGTATTGTGATCCCTCTTACTTTGTTCTTCTTTCTCAAAATTGCTGCGGCTATTCAGGGTCATTTATGGTTCCATATAAATTTTTGAAATGTTTGTTCTATACCTTTGAAATATGTCATTGGTATTTTAATATGGATTGCATTGAATCTATAAATTGCTTTGGGTAATATGGACATTCTGATGATGTTAATTCTTCGAATCCATGAACTTCCATTTATTTGTGTCTTCCTTAATTTCTTTCTTCAGTGTTGTGTAGTTTTCTGAGTACAGGTCTTTTACATCCATGGTGAGGTTTATTCCTAGGTACTTTATTTTTCTTGTTGTTATAGCAAATGGGATTTTTTCCTGATTTCTGATTCTGATATTCCATTTTTGGTGTATAAAAATGCCTTAGATTTCTGAATATTGACTTTATGTCCTGCTATTTTGCCAAATTCACTTATTAGGTTGAATAGTTTTTTGGTAGAGTCTATAGGGTTTTCTAAGTACACTATCATATCATATGCAAACAGTGACCGTTTTACTTCCTCCTTTCCAATTTGGATGCCTTTTATTTCTTTTTCTTGTCTGGTTCCTGTGGCTAGGACTTCCAATACTGTGTTGAATAGAAGTGGTGAAAGTGGGCATCCTTGTCTTGTTCCTGATCTCAGTGGGAAAGCTTTTAGTTTTTACCCATTGAGTATGATGTTGGTTGTAGGTTTCTTATATATGGCTTTTATTATGTTGAGGTATGCTCTCTCTACTCCCACTTTGCTGAGGGATTTTTATCATAAATGGGTGCTGTACCTTATCAAATGCTTTCTGCACATCTATTGACATGATCATGTGATTTTTGTCTTTCCTTTTGTTTATGTGATGTATTACGTTTATTCATTTGCAAATATTGTACCATCCTTATATCCCTGGCATGAACCCCACTTGATCATGGTGTATGATCTTTTTAATGTATTGCTGGATGTGGTTTGCCAATATTTTGTTGAAGATTTTAATGTCTATGTTCATCAGCAATATTGGCCTATAGTTTTCTTTCTTTGTTGTGTCTTTATCTGGTTTTGGGATTAGGATGATGCTGGGTTTATAAAAAGAGTTTGGGAGTCTTCCATCTTCTTGGTTTTTTTGGAATAGTCTGTGAAGGATGGGAGTTAGCTCTCCCTTAAATGTTTTGTAAAATTCTCCTGCGAAACCATCTAAATCAGGGCTTTTGTGTGGTGGGAGTTTTTTTTTTTTTTTTATTACTGCTTCAATTTCATCAGCTGTTATCAGTCTGTTCAGGCTTTCTGCTTCTTCTTCATTCAGTTTTGGAAGATTATATTTTTCTAGAAATTTGTCCATTTCACCCTGGTTTTCAAATTTCTTGGCATATAGTTGTTCATAATTCTTACAATTCTGTGTATTTCTGTTGTATCAGTTATAATCTCTCCTCTTTCATTTCTGATTTTGTTTATTTGGGTCCTCTCTCTTTTTCTCTTGATGAGTCTGCTTAAAGGCTTGTCAATATTGTTTATCTTTTTGAAGAACCAGCCCCTGGATTTATTAATCCTTAGAATTGTTCTTTTAGTCTCTATGTTTTTTAATTCTGCTCTGATCTTGGTTATTTCCTTCCTTCTACTTGCTCTGGGCTATCTCTGTTGTTCCTCCAGTTCTTGTAGGTGTAGGGTTAGGTTGTTTATTTGAAATGTTTCTATCTTTTTTAGGTAGGCCTGCATCAATATGAACTTCCCTCTCGGGACTGCCTTTGCTGTGTCCCATAAGTTTTGGGTTGTCATGAGTTCATTTTCATTTGTTTCCAGAAACATTTTGATTTCTCCCTTGATCTCATTTTTGACCCATTCATTGTTTAATAGCATGCTATTCAATCTCCATGAGTTTGAGCGTTTTTGAGTTTTTTCCTTGAGGTTGGTTTCTAGTTTCAGTCCTTTCTGGTCAGAGAAAATGATTGATATAATTTCAATTTTCTTGAATTTGTTGAGGCTTGTTCTGTGTCCTATCATGTGGTCTATCTTTGAAAATGTTTCATGTGCATTTGAAAAGAACGTGTATTTTGCTTCTTTGGAATGAAAGGCTATATATATATCAGTTAAGTTCATTTGATCTAGGACATTGTTCAATGCCACAATATGTTTGTTGATATTTTGTTTGAATGATCTATCCATTTTTGACAGTGGAGTGTTAAAATCTCATACTAATAGTGTTGCCGTCTGTATCTTTCTTGAAGTCCTCCAAGATTTTCCTTACGTATTTGGGTACTCATATGTTGGATGCATATATATTTACAATGTTTATGTCTTCTTGATGGATTCTCCCATTGAATATTATGAAGTGTCCTTCTGGGTCTCTTTTTATGGCCTTTGTTTTAAAGTCCATTTTGTCTGATATAAGTACTGCTACCCCAGCTTTTTTTTTCCTGTCCATTTGCTTGGAATATATTTTTTTCCAAGCCTTCACTTTCAGTCTGTATAGGTCTTTTGTTCTGAGGGGGATCTCTTTTAGGCAGCATATGTGTGGCTCATGGTTTCTTATCCATTCAGCTACTCTATGTCTTTTGATTGGAGCATTTAATCCATTAATATTTAAAGTTATTATTGATAGGCATTTATTCATTTTTTCCCCCTTTGTACCTATATCCCTCTCTCACTCTTTTTCCTCCTCTTATAGCAGTCCCTTTAGCATATCTTGCAGCGCTGGTTTGGTGGAGGTGTGTTCTTTTAGCTGAAGTTGCATATTTATTTGAATGTTTATTCATTAATTATATGTCTCCCCTACTAGACTATAAACCCCATGTGAATAGGGATGACTTCTCCCTGGTCACATGGACTCTATAGCATTTGACATGGCTCCTGACACATGGGACAAGGTTAATAAATATTTATTGAATAAAGGTGGAATTTAGGTTGGTTGGTTCTATTTCAATCCCAAGCATTTTCTCTCTGTCAAGCTATGGGATGTTGTGGAGGGCTTTAATGGTGGGTGGTGGGAGAAGATGCAGGAGTCAGGAGGCAGGGAAATAAGATCTCTGTCCTCACTGCCCATGCTCCTCCTCTGCCAGAATTAGAGGATCACTGTTGACTGAAACACAATCCAGTCTGGGCTCAGGCTCTAGAAGGAGGTATCCCAATGCTTCCTTCATGACTAGGGGACTTCTTGCACATCTGGTGCTATTTTCATCTGGACCATGGGTGGAGTATGACTTCAGGGGGTTAGGAAGGCTCATCTGCATTGTTGGCCTCTGTAAGGATAGGGCCAACTTGCAGCTCATCTGCAAAACTCTTTGCTTACCTCCAGAGATGCTGAAACCATGGACTTGGACAAGAAGGGATGGGATGTATTAAACAGTGATTTATAGTGTGCTGTCTGAAGTCTAAACTGCCTGGAGGTGCCATGTACTAACTTGCTACACAGTTCACTGGAAAACACAGACGGATGCTTAGCACCTGGATTCAGTTATTAAACTGAGTTTCTCAGCCTGGCTTTCGCTACATGACCATGGGAAGGTAAAATGAACAGATGTCTTATTGAAACATATGCCTTGGCATTCCTGAGGCTGAGATCTCCCACATGCATCTAGGTGGTTCATGGTTTGGAGACCAAGCTAGTTCTGTGCAACCAAGAGGGACCCTTAGCAACTGCTCATGGATGTTGTGGATCTTTCTGAAGGTGCTCAGAGTTTCCTTATTCTATTGTTCTGTGTCCTTTGCCTGTAACAAAATCTTTTATGACTCTTACTTTTTTGGAGTCCTGTGAGTCCTTTCAGTGACCTGGCCCAGTATCATTGTTGTAGCCCCTCTTGGATGCTGGTCATTGGTTCCTGGCAATTTCTCCTCTTGGCCCTGAGATTGTAGAATCCTGGGATGTCTCACCCAGGAGGGCCCTCAGGGCTCACAGGCTCAGGCACCTGCTTCTTATGAATGAGAAGATGGAGCCATGGAGACCCACCCTGCATCTCATGAAGGAGAAGGTGAGTCCATGAGGACTCAACCTCTATCTCCTGGAGAAGATGGAGCTGTGGACCTAAAATGCATCTCATAAAGAAGAACACAGAGCATCGGAGATCTAACCTGATGGCATGAGTGGCCCACCAAGCAAGTTATACACAGAGGAAATAAATGTTACCTGTAATTCCATTATCCAGAGACAGCAATGGCTGATGTTTTAATACATTACCTTCTAGTTTTTCTTCCCTCCACTCATATAAACAAAATTGACATATATTAAATAAACCATTTTACAACTTACTCTTTACGTCAATATTATATTATGAGCATTAGTTGACAATCTTATAAAAAAGACTCAATTTCTTTATTTGTGAAATGGGAATAATAATAATGATGATGATTACAGTAATACCAGTGCCTATGTTAAAAGATCGGTGTAAGGGTTAAATGAGATAAGGCACATAAAAGCTTGTATCTCAGTATGTGGTATATACTAAGTGCTCAGCAAAATTATTATTTAATAAAATACTTTAAAATTGTACATGACTGCAGAGTAGTTTATTAAGTGAATATATCATTATTCATGCAACTATTCCTTTATTGAACTTACAGGTAACAGTTAAGAATCAGGTAATCAAGTTAAGTCTCAACTCTGTTTTTTCTACACAGCACTGTATTACCTTCTAGAAAAGCAAAGTTTCAGTGCAGGGCCACTGGAGCCCATTGATAGCAATAATCCCAAACACAGTACAATAAGGGGGACCCTGCGCCAGTAGACTTTTAGGTGACAAGGAAAATGGCCTTAGAACTGAGTGGGGAGTGAGCTCACAAATATACCGTGACAGTGGAGTGGGATTGGGTCAACCATGCAGATGTCCATGCCTGTGTCAGACAGAGCAGGAGATGCAGGATCAAGTCAGCCTGAAGGAGAGGTCAGCGAGAGTATCCTGGAACAGGTACAGAGGTGATGTCATTATAGGTGTACATCTGGGTTCAAGTCTCTCCGAAAACAGATCCTGAGACAAGGACGTGGGCGCAGGTGTTTCATCTGGGAGGAGATCCCTGGAGGCAGAAGGGTGGGAACAGGGAGGGAGTGTCTAGGAAGGGAGGAGGCCCATAAAAGGTGTGTTACTGAACTGTGGGCAGCTGGGCCTTGGTGCTCTGGGACCCCGTAGAATTGCCCCTCCCGAGCATTGAGCTGTAAGTCCTCTGCCATTCCAGGCTGCTTTGTGCATAGAGATCCACTGAGTGAGATATGCATGCTTCTGAAAAAAGCCCTGAATTAGAGACATGGAGGGATGTGAAAACAGCTTTTAGCACTTGAGAAAACGATAACTGAAGTAACAGTAATGGTTACTATACATTGAGTAACTGTTACCTCTGCAGCTGTCCAATTCCCATTGGACAGATGAGGACACTGAGGCTCAGCGAAGTCCAGATTTTCCAAAAGCCACATAGGTGGTAAGCATGGGAACTAAGTTCCAAACTCAGCCTGTTTGACTGCAAAGCTCATGAGATTCCCTAGTAGCAGTTAAAGGGTGCCTTCCATAGAGTAGCCATAAACTCCAGAAACAAAGGTGAGACTGTATAATGAATGATTTATCTGCCCAAATAATGATTTATAAAGATAAACTTTAAATCCTCCTTGTATGAGCCTGGTAGGGGGAGGAATTGAGAAATGACTAATGGTGGTAGGTAACTTTGACATAAGCCCTGGGTGGAGAAAATGATGATGGAGACAGAGTGAGGTTGGGGATGGATGGACAGCAATGTGAACTTGTTTCCTTTACAAGAAATGCACCAGTTACAGACCCTTTTGTTCAGAGGACCTCTGAGATGATCCATCTCCTCTGTTACTTTTGGATGAGCCAGTGGAGGCTCAGATAGGAGAAATGAACCATTTCAGACCCCACCTCTTTTCAGGGGCACAGCAAGGCCACACCCATGGAATCTTTGCTCTCTGCTGTGCAGGCTCCCCACCTCCCAAATGAACTCCGAGGAGGATTCGAGAAAGATTCCTGGTGACCTGTGACTCCTTCCCTCCATGGCTTCCATTCCTCACCCAGCGCTGCAGCTTCCTCCCTCGTTTTCCTTCCCCCTCACTCTCTGACTAAGAGAACCCCTGAAGCCCTCCCTTCTGCCAGCTCCCAGCCACCCCCTCTCCTCTGGAGCCCTCAGGCTGTGATGGGTGGCTCCTAGGAGAAGCAGGGCCGTGGGTGGGGCAAGCCAGATAATTATACTCTTGGAAGGTTTGAATCTCAGGCTACGAAGCAGGGAGGCAGTTTTTCCTGCCCAGTTTGGGAGCTGGGTCTGAGTCAGAAACCATCTCCCACAGCCCAGCCTCTAGAGAGGGAGGATGATCCCCTTTTCCTTTCCACCTGTGAGCCAGACCTTGAGCCCATTCATTTATTCATGTAGCATTCATGTGTTTATGAAATGCTGGTTATGTACTCACTACATGCCACATACTACATGGAGCCTGGGGATACAGATTGGAAGTGGGAGCAGGGGCAATGTGGCATGGTGGTTCAGAGTGTGTTCTGTCAGTCAAACTCCCAAGGTTGCAGTCTTGTCTTCACCATTTACTAACAGTCCGATTTTTCATGCATTATTTAAGTACTCTGTTCCTTACTTGCCTCATTGGAGACAGGGGTATTATCAATATCTTCCTTGTAAGGATTCAAGGATAGAATACATATAAGCCACTAAGTGCAGTGCCCCAAGCATGTTAAAAGCATAAAAAATGTTAGTTGTTGCTGATATTACTTTTTAAAAATTTTATTAAAGAGTTGAATATTGTATAGTTCCTGCTCTGGAAAAACTGAGTATAGAGTAGAGAGAGAGCAAAGAAGCCCTATCTCACATGTCAGTTCTGACTGACTGAGTGAGGATGCTTGGAGTACTGTATTAAGATTCAGAGAATTAGTTCAGATCTATCAGGAAGAACAGCTTGATTGGCTAGTAATTTCTGCAGTGGGTTTTAGACCATGAAGAGATGGTGCATATTCTTAGTGTCAGCTACCTCTGTTGCAGAGTTAGCCTGGGAGAGGAGAAGGAAGGGGAATGGTGGGGGTGGTAAGAATTTTAGAGGAGTATATGGTCCCACCTTATCAGATATTGAAATCAATGTTGGAGGAATAAAGGCTGCAGAAGAGCTGCTATTATGCTGATATTTCTGAGCATCCACAAGAGATGTGGACTGTCCCTGCTCCAGGATGCCAAGAGCTTCTTGTCAGAGTATTCAGATTGGAATCCTGGCTCTGGTACTCACAGGCTCTGTGGCCTTGGGCAAGCATCAGACCTATCCTAGGCCTCAGCTTCCCCATCTGGAAAATGGGGAGAATGACCCACCTCTCAATGCCTCATACCCCTGGATTTTAGTGGGGGCTAAATAAAATAATGCATGTTAAGAATTTAGAACAAATACTCAAAACTTGGTGGTTAGCCACTAATATTTTGTCTGCCTTAAAGAACTCGGGGGTGGGGAGGAGCTTTCTTTCCTTTGTAATCCATTATCAGTCAAACAGTTCTACTTTGTGTGAGCGCTGAAAACAAGGATTAGTTGGAACAATCAAATTGTTCAAAAATAGAGGATTAGCAGGAAAAAGCTTAACACTTCAAAATAATTGGCACATTGCTCACATAAATTGTGGTAGGTTATACAACATTATATAAAATGTAATTCCATTTTTTATGAAAAAGTATTGATTCATAAATGACCAGAAAAGATTTGGAAATTTGAAAACCATGATGTTAACAATGATCACTCCTGAGTAGGTGGATTGTGGGTGTTCCTATTAGAGTTCTTAACAATATCTGCCTTGGGCTCATTAAGCAGAAAAGGCACTTGTTAAAAGTATGCTGGGGAGTCCCAGACCTCAGGGGAATGTCTCAGCTTTCAAGAGCATGGCCCGAACTTGTCTGGTGGCTTGCCCAGAACCCTGTGCATACCAGGAACTCGATTCTGCAGCCCCCACGATTCCTGAATATAGTGAACTCAACTCTGTGCCTGAGGGAGGGCTAAGAATAACAACCTTTATGATGAAATGGTCAGTAGCCCAGAAGAATATACAATGAATTCCTTCAGCTCTGACTCTTATCTTCCAACTCATGGAGTCCATGGTGGGTGGCTTCTCAATCTGGTTCACTTGGTCCCTGCTCCCTGGTGGGCGGGTTCTTCCAGTTGAGTTCCTAGAGCTTCCTGGGACAGTCAAATCTCTTTATAGTGATTAGGGAGCAATGTCCTCAGCCCTCAGTTACCCCTTTTGGCCCCTTCTCTCTTCTAATTGGTATAGGCTATCTCTCTTTTCAGTGTCAAGACCATCAGACCCTTCTCCCATTATGCAGCACCTTTTGGTGTGACATGGTTCTGGCCAAAGGGCTTTATGAGAGAATGGTTCCATTATGGGTCAGAATGGACCTAGAAATCCTCACGGAGGAGGAAGCTTCAGAGATGAACCTCCAAGGACAGTCAGGATTTTCACAGGTAGACATGGGGTGGAGAAGAGAGAGGGCAGTGCAGGCAGGAGATGAAAGCATGTGATCTGGGCAACAGTGATTCTGTTGAAAACAATCTGGTTGATAGAATCATTGGTCTTGTTTTCTGTTCTATCAATAATGTCCAAGCAAAGTGCCTGACACTCAGTAGGCATTTAATAAATACTAAATAAAATAATAAATATGTGAAGGAATGAAGGAATCAAGGAATACCGAGTCTATGGGGATGGGGAAGGGACAGACCTAAAGTCCAGCTGGGTGGTCGATATTTAAATTCTTAAGTTGTGTTGCCATTGACTAAGGGTGATAACATGGTTGTAATTCTTCCGACTGAGACCTAGTGATGCCAGCCTCTAGTAGTGGGGAGATGGGAAGGAAGGCAAGATCTCCCACCCTCCTGCCCAGGTCAGAGCAAGCGTTCTCCGACCAGTTAGTCCTTGTCTGTTTAAGTGCCTCCAGGAGGCCAGGTCATGATGTACAAACCCTTGGGCAGCTGGCTCTTGCCTTCTTGTCCAGGTTTTCTTTGCTCTCTTCTTCACTTCGAACCTTTCTGGGAAAGAGAAAAACAGTCCCTGACATCTGGGAGCTAGCCTGGAGCTCACAGCCTGACCTTGGTGTTTTCCTGTTGAGCAGAAACAAGTTTGCATATCACCATCATCTGACAAAGTACTATGACCATGAGGGGTCAAGACAAAGCAAGACCCCTTTGCAATTATGTCTGAACACAGACAAGGGTGCTGTCCAAACCATCAAACTGACCAATAGCTCCCATCCTGGCTACTGACTGCTACATCTTCATCACTGACAACTTTAGCCTTACTTCCCTACTTTCTTGACAACATGAAGACACTCAATGATAGGTACCATATTATATTGGTTAGAAGCAAGTCCCAGACTCTGGTTGCCCTTAGGAAAGGTGATTACACAAGGCATAACATCAGGGGGTAGAGATCATGGAGGACATCAGAATTCTGCTTACGATGCTAGGTTTTCATTTTAATGAGCTCACTCCCCCATGCCCCCAGTGGTTCAGAGGCATATGGAAGGTGAGGACCTATCCAGGAGACAGTATAATGTGATGGCAAGTAGGTGTACTCTGCCTGGGCCCAAATTTTTTTCACATGGGACTTTGAGCAAGTTCCTTAAACTTTAAAAGTTTCAGTACCTCCATTTAAAAATAGGAGTGATCATAATAACAATAATAACTACTTTCTAGGGCCATTTTGAAAATTAAATGAGGAAATTTTGCCATGTATTTTTGCCGTGTATAATGCACACCCACGTTTTGTGTGCATTATACGTGGGATTATTATACCCATGGTATGTAATCATTATACCCATGTATAATGTGCATCCTTATTTTTCCAAGAATTTGAGCAAAAAGTGTGCATTATATATGGCAAAATATGACATGTAGAGACTGCCTAGAGCAATCAATAAATGTTAGGCATTATCCTGTTGGCATTATTCATCCTCCTAGCTCAAATTGGAAGTTAGGTTTTGAGGACCCTTCCCACCCAGTCCTTCCTGGTGAGATCTGGCATTCCTCTTTGGGACTTCCACAGCCCCAAAGATTGTCGAAGCCCTGATCTGTTTATTATTCTTCCACATTGGACTGAGAGCGTTGTAAGGCAAAGTTCTGTGTCAGTTATGATAGGATAGGTTTTGCTGCAATAACAAATGACCCCCAAAGTTCAGTAGCCTCCGCACTCAAAAGTTTATTTCTTTCTCACATTGCATGTCCATCATGGGTTGGCAGTGGCTCTGCACTATGTCATTTTCACTCTGGGACCTGGCAGGTAGAAGAAACTCTATGTGGAACATTGCCAGTCTCATGTGGGGGCAGGGAGGAGGGAAGACATAGCAAATAACGTGTTAGCTGTTAAATCTGCTGGGAAGTGATACATGATAGTTCCACATGCATAAGGGTGGCCAAAACAAGTCACATGGCCATTACTGAGTTCAATAAGGTGGGCATATAAAATCTTTTTATGGGAAGTAATCCAGAATCTTTTACAAATTGTGTTAAAATCTACCATGTAAATCTTATAAAATTTATTTTATGAACAATAGCAATATTAATATCAGCCAAGTGCCAAGTGTGGTTCCAAGTTCTTTACATAAATCAATCTGTTTAACCCTCATAACAACCCTGTGAGGAAGGAACTATTATTAATCTAATTTATAAATGGGGAAACTAAGACACTGAGCAGTTTAAGTTTCATGCCCAAGGTTGCAGAGCTAGTTGAAGCTTCCAGGGCAGGGTGGGGAGGGGCAGTGTAGCCTTGATGGGAAAAGAGTAGAGAGCCAGGAAGGAACAGTGGGACAGAATTCCTGGGTCTGGCGGGGAACCGTGACATTTCTTCCCCCTCTGGCTGCTCCTCAGTGACCTCCCTTTGCACCAGGGTCAGTGGGGCCCCATCCTTTTCCATGGCTCACATTCAGCTTCCCATCTGAAAATCCTGTGTTTAGGCCCTGCTTAACACCATAAAAATGTCAATTAGGTTGATTTAAAAATGCTCCCAGTCTCATTAACAATAAACTGTTAGTGCTGGTGCAGGCACCCAGGGCTAAGAATAAATAATATGAATATTAAAAGGTTTCTGGCATCATTAATTATCAATAATAAATTACCCCCCACCCCTACTCTCTCTCTCTGCTGCCAGGGATCCCTTCTTCCCTGGACGGGAAGAATCATTACTGGAAGTCTGAGATTTGGCTTATTCATCTGCTGCGGAGAAGGAATGCAGGCATTGTAGACTCAGACACCAGGAATCACCGTTCCTGTGACCTCTAGTCGGGTGAATTTAAATTGTTAGCAGTTCTGTGTCAGTCCACACAGCATGGGCCACAACCCAGCTCAGCACCTGGCCAATCCATGTTTGCTGAATGAATACATGAATAAGGGGGTGAGCTTACATTTGTACTTTTAAGTCTGGGCTCTGCTACCTCCTAGCTATGTGATCCTGTCAATTCTTTCCCCGATTGCCAGTTTCCTCTTTTGTGAAATGGCATTGATAATAATAGTAGCTACTTCACAGGTCGCAAAGCTTAAAAGAGGTGACGCCTGTTCAGGCCCCAGTCACCCAATATGTGCTCAATGAATATAAGCCAGCATCACCTTCCTCCTCATCACCATTTTAGTAATAATTACAACGCTGTGGTGGAGGAACTTAAAGGTTTTCTGGTTCATCCCTTCAAAAGAATATTCTGCCGCTTTAGGAATGATGTTCGCAAAGACATCTTAATAACAAGGAGAAATGCTTATGATAAGTTTGGAGAAAGCAGGCTGCAGAATTTCATGTGCTTGGTGATTGCAATGATGTTAAAATAGATAAGAACAGGACAGAGATACATCAAATATTATTGATGTTTTTTTTTTTTCTAGGTGGTAGAACTGTTTTATTTTCTTCAGTATATTTTCTGTGGCTTTTAATATTTTACAATAAGCATGTCTTGTTTATTATGAGAATTTCTCAATATACACACAAATAGAGAGAGCGGTAAAATGGCACAAACTCATCACTTAGGTTTAGTGATTGTTGACATTTTGCCTATTTGCTTCATTTATTTTTCCTTTTGGGTGAAATATTTTAAAGTTACTGACATCTTGATATTTTATCCCTAAATATTTTAGTATATATTTCTAAAAAAAACCCAATAAGGATATTTTCCTACCTAATCACAATACCATGATCACATCTGAGAGAATTAGGAATAGTTCCTTAATGTTATCTCATACAAAGTCCATATGCAAATTTCTCCACTATCCTTCAAAAAATTTTTTTGTAACAGGTGTGTTTGGACCAGGATATAATTAAGGCAATACATTATTTTAAAGGCAAATGTGTTACATTTGGTTGTCATGTCTCTTCAGTCCTTTAAATTGAGCACAACATAGCCCCCTGCCTTTCCATCGACCACATGGACTTGTCAAACAGACCATGTCAATTATTCCATTGAGGGCCCCAACTCCTGTGTTTGCCTTTTCTTTGTGGTTGCACTGCTTTTGTTATATGAAAACAGCGATTAAAAAATACTTCTCTCAGTAGTTACTACTCACTCTCCCAACCGTGTAAGTAATAATAATAATCCCAATTTCCATGTGCCAGGCATGGTACTAAACACTTTATTTGTAATATCTTATTTAATTTTCACAATAACCCCCTGACATAAGTACTCTTTTTATCAATCCCATTACAGGAGTGGTGAAAATGAGGCACATAAGGAAAATAACTTCTAAGGCCCCATCGTCGGGTGGACCAGCTCTGAAGCCTGCAAGCTTAACCACCATGCCGTATTGAACACACTGAAGGAGAGGCTGCAAGCTAAGAAGGCAGGTAGGGAAACCAACTCTCTCTCTCCTTGGGGATGCTAAATGACAACCAGAAGCAAATTCCCCATCCTGACCAGTAAAAGGTCTGGAGGGAGGCGATGGAGTGGCGCCTGCAATAACTCAATCTATTCGTCTGCCAAAGCTTGGAGCTGTTCTGGGTGTCTCCAGGGTTTTCTTCTGTTTTCTTTTCTTCCATGTTTAGTAGGTTGGAAGGGCCCCAGGAAGCTTGTGCTTTTCCTTCTCTGGGCTTGAGAGTCCCTGAGCCTGCTATTTTGTAGGCAAGGAGACGTCAGACACAGAAAGGAGCCCACAAGGGAGCCTCCACAACTACCGGGATAAGGGACACATGGGATTCCATTCTTGGGTCTTCATTCATGGGCATTCTGGAAAGATCAGGCAAAGTATACAGTGCATGCTGGGTAAGCGCACTGGAAGAGAAGCTTGGGGACCTGCTTCCTTAGCTAGATTTGCCTCTGCTGTGGACAGGCTGTGTGTTCGCTAGGGCTCACTAAGTTCCTAAGTGCACCACCTAGTTTCTCCACCTCATTTGACAACTGAAGTCCAGCATTGTCAACCACCTTGCCTCAGGTATCTCACCAAGTGAGCATCAAAACCCATGGAAGGATCCGGTTTTCCTGACTTCCATCCCAGGGCTTCTTCCACTCCTCCAATCTGCCTCCTTTCTATCTGGGCATCATATGATAATGACGCATGTTAAAAAACAATGATTCTTACTATTTACTGAGTATGTGCTAAGTTCTTCCTTCTGCCAAGTGATTCTCATGCATTATCTAATAGCAACCCAATGAGGAAACTATTATTTTCTCATTTTGCATAGTGGAACATTGAAGTTCAGAAAGGTGAAGCAACTTTCTAAAGACACACAGTAATAAGTCACAAAGCCAGAATTCAAGGTGCCCTCCCCCATCTTTTGTTTCCTGCTTTCCTGAGAGTTGGGGTGACCACACATTCCTTTGAGCCAGTGCCTTGCTGAGTCTGTGAGGGAGGCTGAGAAGTCTTGAGAGGGCTGTCATTTCCTGCCTCTTGTGGCTACTGGTATGGGAGTATTGTTCTTAGACTTGTGTTATTTACCTAAGAATTTGCAAGGCTGCTTCTTGCTTAGGTGACAAATACTTCTGCAAATATAAATAAAAAATTGGCTTTGCTTGCCCAAAAGTAGGGAGAGCTCCAGGCATCCCTGGAAAAAATGTTGATGCAAACATGTATGTGCAGAAGAGGTCC
>VMDR010021361.1:0-16894 GCA_007922815.1 Macrotus californicus | reverse complement strand
GGGTCCCGTGCACACACCGCACACCCTTGGAGCCAGCCCTGCTTCTCCCTCCTCATTAGTCCTGTTCTCACTTCAGTGCATTGCTTCTTTTTTCCTCTGGGACAAAGACAATGTGATCGCTGTTCCCCCAACATCATTTAGATAAGCAGGTTACCAAAACATTTGGACTTAGCAAGGGAAAAAGTTTATTCCTTTTTGCCTTCTGTGGCTGCAATGGCTGCTACCCCTGGCCTTCATGGTCTGTGATCGCTGTGTGGCTGTGTGCCCACCCCTGCTTATGTAGCTGTCATGGTGCAAAGGACTATTTGGGTTAGGTGGCTGGGGTTGATGTCGATCATGTGTCATCAGTGCCTTGTTGATGAGTCATTGCTTTCTCCTAAATATTCCTCATCATTTTGCCTATTCTGCCATTATAATGCTGATGTAATCACACTTTTATTATAATTCATTGTTGATCTTTTATTATTCCAATAGGTAGATTGTAAAATCTGTTAGGGCAAGGATAACATCATATTCACCTTCCTATCCATAGCACTGCTGAGGCCAGTTTTTCACAATGCAGGTGATGAATAGGGATTTATTAACTTGAAATGGAAATAATAAGCCTGACCTTATCTATCATCATTTTTTTATTGTGGTAAAACTCAAATAGCATAAAATTTACCATTAGTAACATTTAGTACATTTATAATATTGAACAACCATCACAGAATATCTCATCACTCCAAAGAGAAATTATGTATTTATTACCACATTTTGCCATGTGTAATGTGCACTTTCTTGCCCAAATTTTTGAGGGAAAAATAAGGATGCACATTATACATGGGTAGTACTAATTCCATATCTATATAAATGTTTTTAATTCTTTATTTATGCTTGTGCATTAAAAGTGTAACTCTAGAAAGCAATACTGACATCCATATGCAAAATAATATCCTGGAATATGATCATCAGTTTTGAACATAAATAAAAAATAAAATTAAAAAATTAAAACGAAAGATTTTTTTCTTGAAAGTTTGGGTCAAAAACATGGGTGTGCATTATCCATGGCAAAATGCAGTAAGTGGTCATTCCCCATCCTCTCCTACTCTCAGGCCCTGCCAAGCACTAATCTACTTCCTGTGTCTATGGATTTGTCTATTCTAGACATTTCATATAAATAAAGTTATACAATATGTGGCCTTTTGCCTCACTTCTTTATTTAACATGATATTTTGGGGGTTCATCCATGTCATAGAATATATTAGTACTTTGGTTTTTTTAATGGCTCAATAACATTCCACTGTGTTGGATATACAATATGTTGCTTATTTCTTTCATCAGCTAAAGGGCATTGGGTCATTTCTACCTTTTTGCTTTTATGAACAGTCTGCCGTAACAGTTTAATAATATGACTGACTATAGAAATATTAGTGATAAATATTTTTGTTACACAAATGGACTGCTTGTGTACTTGTCCCTGCCCCCACCCCCGCTAGACTCTAAGGGCCTGAAAGAGACCTTGTCTTGTTCCCTATGGATTCTCCAGGGCCTTGGCTAGTTCCGACACAGAGTACATGCCCAATAAATCTGTTCATTGATGTAAGACTTCTGCTTTCAGGATTGATTGCCTGATCAAAATAGATACAAGATGTAACAAAAGTCACTGTCACAAAAATCATAGAATACTAGGCCTTTCAGCAGGGATCATCTGGTCCAAGATTGTCATTTAATATTCTTGTTGCCACCACTTACTAGAGGTGTGACCTCGGGCAAGTTTTTCAATCAGTTACCCAGATTCCTTATCTATAAAACAGAAGCAAGATACTAACATGGTCTACGTCATAAAATTGTTTTGATGATTAAATGACTTACTACATATTCAGTGCTGATTATTAGGAATGAAGAGTTAAGATCGAAAAGGGTAAAAAACAAAACGTACTCAAGACTGCATTACTAGTTAGAGGCGGAAGTGGAACTATAACGCCTATCTCGAAGCTTTCCCATCCTTCACGTGGTCATTTGAAGGCTACTCAGAACCTGATGAGAAACAGCTTCCCTCTGTAATGAGAGCAGTTCTGCCCCCACAGTCACGTTCTCCAGGGCCAACATCTCCTTTGACCAGGTGGCCCTGGTTTGTTTTTCCACTCCTTCTGCATTCCAAAGTTAACCTCATGCCTCTCTGTATCAGAAAGGAGAAAGATTCTGACTGTGCACCACTCAGAGCAATTTTCCTATATATTCTTCAAAATATGCATTGTATCTAGGGTAATTTCTAGGTTACAGGAAAATAAGATGCCTTGAACAGATAAGTTTGAGAAATAGGACATCTCTGGGAAGCGGGAAAGGCAAATTAGCATATAGAGGCTACTAAGAAGTTCTGCATCTAGATACCTGCTCACCCAGCAGTTCCAGAGCATAAATACAAAATCTTTTCTCAGCACACTATCTATCACCATACTTGAAGTTCCACTGACCTCAATTGCTACCCTCCACAGCAATTGGAAGGGTCATATTTTCATGCAAGCTCTGGAAGCAAGCTGGTTTTGTCTAGTTTTTCACTGCTGGGATAGAACTTGGCACACATTAGAATTAAATGATTATTTGATGAATAAATAAATCTATTTTAATGGAAATCACAGCTTGTGATTTGAGGTATCAGCTACTGGTAGAGAAGAAGCCAACACATCCACTGTTGGGTCTTCAGTTTGGTTGTCTTCAAGCAGAAGATCCCTATGGAGTTTGGGATCTACTCCCTCAAGAAAGAGGCTCCCATTCGCCCAGTACTGGCCTCCTGCCCTCCTGGTTCACTAGACTCCTTTCCCACCATACCAGCGTTTCCAGGGGTACCAGTCTTCATGACTTCCACACAAAACTCAGGTGCCCTTACAGATCTGCTATGAGTCAATAGGCTGTAACCTGAATGCTCATCAAAGAATGAACGCCCCTAACCTGGCCTCGGCCAGCCCTTCTGGGCTTATCCAGTCAGCTGCCAAGAGCACTAGGGAAAGGGAAGGGTGCTTCAACTTTCCTGGCAAAGTGGCCTTCCTTTCTAGAAACTTTAGCTCAGCTTAGTGGAGACACCTGGTGTTTGTTGTTGCAATTTCAATACAATACAACAAAGACTCCAGGCAGAAAGTCAGGCTCCTCATGAAAATTGCTTCATTCTCAAAGGCAAATGGTAGCTCACCTCACCCCTACCAGTCCTTCTTCCCTTTCAGATTTCCTGCTCTCTGTCTGGTTTTTCTCCACATGCTTGCCTTTCAAACATGGAGGAAAAAAACCCACAATTACAAGGCACCCCAAGTCTGTGAGTAGCCAGGAAGGAGGAGAAGTCTTTCCTGGTTGCTTCATTTTGTCAGGCATTAAATCAGAGTGCTAAGTTTTGTGCAATAACTGTTTGGTAATACTTAATAAGTAGCTGGTGTAGCATGGTTCCAAAACAGAATTTTTTTGAAGCCTATACAAGGCCAAAGGAATATTAAAGTTTCACGACAGAAGAAATATGGCCACTGCCAAGAACTGATTAGTCATAAAATCCACAGCATTATCTTCATCCATCATTGCCTTTCTTTTAATGACTGAACTAAAAAGAGAGACATCAAAGTTTTCAAAATAAGGTTATAAAAACGCTGTACGCAGATGAGGCCTCCAAATATTTTGATAGAACCTGACCAAAAAAAAATATAGAAAAATCATTGAAACAAATCACAAAACATATGTTGTTATGTTTTGCTCTAAAAACCATGAAGTTTATCCAGAACCCTATTATGGTAACTGCTTTGCTTTTCATGCATTCCTAAATTACCATGTAATCTAAAACCTTGTTTTCAGCTGCCCTATATTGGAAAGTCCCTTAAAATAATCAGGATGATTACAGGCCAGTACTCAGAAAGAAACTTGCTTGTATTATTGTAAATGAAAGTGTTATTTATGAGGCAGGCTCCTTTAAAAAAAAAAAAAAAAAAACAAACCCTACCTCAGAAACACAATGTATTCAGGAAATACCTAAACTGCGGATTGCATTTTGGGCTCTCTACATTTTCAAACACATGGATAGTTGGTGTAAAAATATGTTCTTTTCCTGCAGGGACTTGACTGTAATTAGTGAATGCCAAAACTCTCTCACAGAGATTTCATTGTCTTATCTACTTACATCATCTTAATGCGATTTTATTTTACTTTGTCAAAGTCATATTAATGTAAATGTGTTCTTGATAGCAGAGTTCTTTTTTATGCAAAACAGGATTCAGCTGACTCTAATAAAACAGCTTGCAGTCTATTAGACTATAACAGTAATGTGCTTATTTTGTTTCTCAAATCAAGACTGTGTCGGAAAGCTATAGATGGAGATTTGTCTTGTTTCCACAATAATTGCTAGGGTGGGGTTACATTATGATCTTTAAATGAATAGTATCGCTTAGAACAAACACTTCATATATCTTTTATCTTCCCCTGCATACAGTTGAGTTTTCTTTGAAAATGCTGCGCTACTTTTCCACATAAGTCACCAGAATGTTTCCAAAGAATTTTAACTGCCAGATTAATTATATCTTGCAAACAAAGATAGATTGCTTACATTCTTTATTCAGAATTCCTGCCAGTATGGAGCAACTGGCAACAAATTAATTTCTTTTGCAACCATGCAAAATGTTTTGCTATGAAAATCTTTGGAAGGTAAATGGATCCTTTAAAAAAAAAATCAGGTTGCTCATTCTGAAAGGCTAATCTGTAAGCAAAGAACAGAGGATTAAATGAACTGAACTACTCCCCCCTCCCCACCCTATGTTTTTTTTAGCATCTATGTTATAGCCTCTCGTTAATGTATTCAGTTAATTAAGTATTGCTGTGACCTGGTGGCAATTTTTGAAATCCAGGGAATTTTTCCCCCTTTAAATTCTGCCTCCCCCACAGAGCAGAATATAATCTGTTTCCAGTCAGTCTGTTTATGTCAGCTGTGCCTCTTCTGCAAGCCTCTAAAATGTTTCAATAAATTTATCAACCAAAAAATATTACAAATATCTCATTTCTTTTGATTCAGACACACATACACACCAAAAAGAGGGAAAAAAAGAAAAGAAAAGAAAAAAGCTTCAGCCTTCGTTGCAAATTCTTGCTGGTATGAATCATTCTAAGTAATATTTGCTTTAACTTTCGTGTGGTTCTACAGACAACCTTTATATGGCTGCACTTCAAAGCTAGGAGAAATAAAGGTTAGAAATGCGATAGGAGTAATCTATTATTAGGCATGAAACATTAAACCACTTTTAGCTATAAGTCTTAAAACCTGAATAATCTAGGTTTTTAATGTAGTGCATATTTATTGTGCTTTCACTCACACAGGCATTTATCACAGAGGCGTGTTTGGAAGAGAAATATTTTCCATTGCACTATGCGCCACAATTTAGGTTAATTTTTCCTAATATTTAATTTAGAAGAACGGTAATATTATAACAGGGTTCTCATGTTTCCTGGCCAAAATGCTTGGTGTTCCTCACAGAGTAAAATTAATCTGTTACCAGCTCGCTGACCTGCAAGTCAGGTTTCAGTGAAGTAGGCACAGAGCAGAGTGGGGAGGGTGGAGGAAGGGGGTGGGTTAGGGTGGGTAGAGAGATAAGATCTCTTTCTTTGACTAGGAGGGAAGAAAAAAAAAAAGCTTAGAGGAATGTCTCAACCCACCCATGCCATCAAATGGCAGAAAATAAGCTGAACGTGTATTTGAGCCGAGGAGTGTTTGAAAACATTTATTAGCTCCATCCATAACGGCATCCACTGCAGGAATGTTAATTGTTAAAATCTGTACTGCAGTTATTTCTTTAAGCAGGGGGGGTGCATTGTGTGGAAATTCAGCGTCTTGTTTCTTTTTTTTTTTCTCCGTATATATTTGCACTTAAAAAAAAAAAAAACCTAATGTTATGAAATAAGTCAGATGTCGGAGAGCTTTCCGCACCAGGGAATGCAATACAGTGTTAAAGATATATGCGTGCACAGGAACAAAAAAAAAAACAACATTGGTAACATTTTGTTCTTGATTAAATTTGTGTTCCTAATACAGTAGATTAAAAATAAGTCCAACTGTTAAACACATTAGTGTTCGGCCGCTGCTGATGTGCCAGGAAAGCAGCTATCACTCTGGCCCTGGCCGGACTCTCTCTCTGTGGCCTTGAGAAGACATAAGAAATCTGACCCTCAGGAAACCTGACCCCTTAGTCCATCAGTGACCCTGCAGTTTAGGGATTCCTCATTTTCATCTGCTGATTAAATCCCAAAACCTTCTTCATATCTTCTCACCCTGTAGTCAAAGCCAGTGCCTCTCAGCAAAGCTGAAAGAGAACTGGGGCTGGGAAAGACTGGGGAAAAAAACGTTAACAGCCAGCCGCAATGAAGGCACTCTTTGAGGCAAATTAAAGTTGTAGTCTATTGGGCAATTATTCGTGAAACGTGTGTCCTTTAAGAGGCTTGTGGTAAGTTCCACCTTCCACCCTCCAGGAATTTTATGACTGGGGCTAAAGATAGGATAGAATCCCAAAATGCCTGAACTGAAAGGCACTCCAGAGATCGTAGCCAACTCGGTCTTTCATGGATGAGGCCTAGCAAGGTCAAGGATGGGGCATGGCCGGCGTGACACGTGCAGGCCTGACCTAGCTGGACACGGGACCACGGGACCCAAGCTTTGGCTTCCCCAAACCTGTCTGTTGTGCGACATCATACCACCTTTCAGTTTGTTCAAAAAGGCTGATGTTAAACCCACAGGTAAGAGAAGCAATATATTCGTTTAGGTAATTATTATATTGGCTCTTCATCTTTGTGTTATTACACCTGTATGTGTTCTTAGAATATGTGTATTTTTTTCAACAAAAATGCTAGCTCTTTAATGTTTCTCCCCTCCCTCCCCCCCATAAACCCTCCCCTTCAACTTGCCCCACCCCCTCTCCTGAGCACTCTTTTGTGGTCTTTGTTCAGTCTGGTTTAATAGGTTACCTGTGGCTGACAGTCTCACTTCACATAGAAGTGGAGTTCTCCGCTGTGCCATGCTTTCTGGAAGCGGAGGGTATGAGGCCGTGACATTTGTAAATCTAGGAAGTAATAGCTCCCCAAAAGCAAGGCAGAGAGCTGCAGATATTGCCAGGAAAGGAGAACAGTTCATTGCAATTATTTGGGGCATACAGCATTGAACAAGGAGACGGTTTCTGAGCAACACATATCTCAACGTGGTTTGCCAAAGATCTGCACACTTCTAATTTGCTCTACAAATTTGGTTAGCCCAATAAAGTATAAACATCAAACACTGGTTGTGGAGAGCATTAAACATTAACCAAGTGAGACCTTAAAGACTTGAGTAGAGCATTAAAATTAGAAGAAAAAGATGTGCCAAGCAACTCTGGGAAATTAGGTTAAAACTCCAAAAGAGAATGTTTGTTGACTGAGTAAAAATAAAGCAAAAAACTATTTTGAGATTGGTAACCACTTGTCTCTGTAGACAGGTCATTTCCCTCTGAGATTATACTTTTAAAGTCAAGCAAACTTACCAAAGTCAATTTAATTTTCTGACTGTTCTCCAGGACAAAATGTATACCTGAAAATTAGCCCTGAGAAGGGGTATTTTAAATGCTGTTCCCAGATCCATGAATCCTTACATGGAACTGTGACTTTTATTCATTTTGTGTGTTTGTGTGTATTCCATGTTGCTTAGCCTGGGGTTCAAACCTCGCAAAGGTTCAATCATGACTGTTGAACAGCAAAATGAAAAGCCCTCTGAGGAGATAAAGATGGCTCCCAGGGTCACCCAAGTGAACTTTTTGGACAAAGGCCAGCAAAAACCTGCATGAGTGTGGGATAGACTGCCCTTTCAACAAAAGCAATAAGGGCTTCCTTTGAAATACATAGTAAGATTCCGAACAAAGAAAACAATACCATTTTCAAGTACCTTGTTCTCTAAGTATCCTTTGCCCTAGTGGATCTCACATAGTAAATTCCTGCAAGGTAAGACCACATTTTTCTCTCAGGAGAAAGTTTGGTAGATTATTTTTTCAATATCTACTAACAGGCTTAGGGGTGTCCAACCTTTTGGCATCTCTGGGCCACACTGGAAGTAGAGTCATCCTGGACCCCAAGACAACTCTAACAAACACAAACAAAAACTGATGAGCGAAAAAAGGATTTTAAGTAAATTTTCGATTTTGTGTTGGGCCTCAATCATAGCTGTCCTGGGCCTCCTGCAGCTGGCAGGCCGTGGGCTGGACACCCCTGGTAGAATATAGTACGAGACAGCTCTCAATAACCCCACAGAAGTAGTGAAGAGGCTGAGGTAAAAACAAGTTAAACCACTACCAGACCAAGAATTACCTTCTAAGACCATTTAAATATGGCTGCCTGTCTTCATAACATTCAAAATATCCAGTTCTGACAGAACCAAAAAGCTGTGAGGAGCCCTGTCTTAATTTGTCTCAAAAGTACACTCTGAGACAAGGATTGGAGTGCAAGAAGCTGATTTTGGAGGCAAAAGAAACACCAGTTGGAGAGCAGGAAAATGAGACAGGATAGGGAAGGCAGCCAACATGAGAAGTATTAATATGCCAGCTATCATTGTGGGCAACTGGAGCTTAATCTCAAGGGAAAAAACTCTGGGAGCCACTGGAGAATGCACACCTCAGAACTGTCCCCCCAGAGAGATGGGAGCAGGGATATTCATACACCATTTGCCATCAGTCTTTGGGTGAAGTTGTTCCTCAGAAGCATTAGTCCAGGGCACTCTCAACTGGCCACAAAGGCAGGCAAAGCAAGTCTTATGGCTAAAAGAAGCTCTCCAGCAGAGTAATGCAGGAGATGCCAATTGCTAAGCAGGCCAGCGTGCTCTAACATCATCGGGGCCCCTTTCGGTGGAGTATCTAATTATCAGCAGTAACTTCCAAGAAGTTTTACTGCAGTTCTCTGTTGTGTCCAGGATAGTGGTTAACATCACAGGGACTTGATGTTAAGTATTCATCAAATGAATATTTGTCAAATGAAGGGAGGAAGGACAGAATAAGAAGTCAGTTAGTAAATTTTTTAAAATGTTTCACATCTATGGTTTGTGTTTTTAGTTTAAACTTTTCAAATAGGAACGCAGGCTTGCTATCTGACAGGCCCCAAGTTTAAATCCCACTTCCGCCACTTTCTAGCTGTGAGAGCTTAAGCAAATCACTTCTTTGAGTCTGAGTTTCTCTATGTGTGAAATGTCTATTTTATGTTATTAAATGACATAAGACTGGACAAGGAAGTGATATAAGGCTTGGAACAGTAAGCGACACATGGGAAGTACTCACTGCTAGTAAAATGACTCAAAAGTCAGTTCTTAACTTTGAATCCCGCTTATGTCACCAACTATTCACATTCGTTTGAGTAAGCCATGGTCTCTCTGGTGCGAGATTCTCCTCCTCTTGAAAGTAGAGACAAATTACCTCCTGCTCATTGTCCAGAGAAGGAGGTGCTAAGCAGACACCAGGAGAGGGAGAAGCCGCGCTCACTGAACACTTGATGGTGTACACAGTCCTTTTATATGTGTATCTCGTTTCTGAGCAGGAAAGGGTTGTGTACTCACAAATCATTCCAGCCATTTAGGGGAGTGCTTCTCCATTTCTCCAAGTGCTCCTAAGTCTTCTTTGGGTTTGGATTAGGTTATAGACTGTGACATGATCCAGAGACCTATGGAAGCTGCACGTAGGTTCCCAGGGGAAATTGGGCTTGACTTCTCAATGCTCAGCCAGGCAGCCAGAGAGCGCATGGGAGTCAGTGTCCTGCAGGCACGTGCTCAAGTGGATCTTACAGGCTCACGTTCAGGATGGAGAGTTTATAAAGATACCCATAAACCAAAAGTAGAGTTTCTACCCAGAGCCATTGAACCAATGAAGTCACGTAGTCAGGGACCTGACTGGGCCTGTCTGGGATGGGCAGGCGAGGTGGGTGTCATGCACACCAAACCAGGGGACAGAAGCCTGAAACCTAGCCTGAGGATGATTCCTTCAGAATGTCTAAGCACTAACTAGGTAGCAGGCATGATAGAGGCTACCAAAGTGAATGCCCTTTCATTATCCCTGTTTCACAGCTGATAAAACTGAGGCTTAGAAGAAAAATCTTTTGCAAGATTTTGCAAAACTGTAGTTTAGGTTTGCCTGATGCCAAAGAGAGGGTTTTAAACCACTGCATACACACTGACTTTCTAGAATACCCTAACATTTTGATGCCATTCAATGTAACTATACTAGAATTTTTTAAATAAAGGAAATCTGATCATGTTTATTTTTAACTCTTCTGTATATTTTCCCTCGGCATCCTGAGGGGGAAAATATTTCACAACAGAGCATTTATAGTCACTGGACTGGGCATTTGAATCATGAAAATCCTGAAAATACTCTACAGAAGAAGACAAGGTCACCAAATGTTCTTATTCTGAGGTGTGGCTAAGCCTCCAACAGGAACTCAGCCTACTTGGGATCAGATGTCTTCAATGCACCTCCGTGAGCTCACGTTAAGGGGATCTAAGAATAAAATAATAATTGCTAACTTACTATTCATTTACTGAGACTTCGTGTCAGGCACTAGATTGTCTCTTGCCACCATCTGTCACCATCCTTCTGGGTTAGGTCTACTGGTTTCCCCTTTAACAGATGCTGAACTGAAGCTCAGAGAGGTTGCAGAACTTTTCCAAGAACAAGTTAAGCCTAATAAGTGGAAGAACTGAGATGCAAATCCTGATGCCTGATTCCAGGGCTGCATCCAGTGGTGCTGCGCTATCTCTGGAGTCTTGAATCCAAGTGATGGAAAATTACCCATTTTCGTTTAGACATTCCCTATTACTTGGGACAAATATGGGCTTTTAAGTATTATAAACAACTTTTTTTTTATGTACTTGAGCAAACTTACTTCCTAGGAATTCTTGAGAGCAGAGTTTAAGTTCCAAAACAAAACAAAGCTTCCCCAAACCAGCCTATTCATGATATAATTGTATAAAAAAGTAGGATATACAATTGCATGCAATATATTATCCTAACATCATAAATAGTTTTCAAATTTTTAGTAAACATATGTTTGTAAAGTATACTTTCAAAAAAACATTATATTTTATATGCAAGTTTATATCCCTGACTTTTATTTAACCTTACTTTGTGAGTATACAATCTCTATAATATTCAGCAAGAAAAAACTCTGAAGAGGAATACATTGAAAGTCAAAATGTGGTCTCTGTTTTTTATCTAAAAGAACAAATGTTATATGTATCATCAGGAAAAAATAAACATTAATATATGCTCATTGGCATCAGGGATAGGACTGGGCTTTATAGTTATTGTCTCAACTAATACCCACAACAAACTTATGATGTAGCTATTGTTTTGTCCATTTTATTAATAAGGAAGCAAGGTTCAAAGAAATTAAGTGACTGTTCCAGGTCATGCAACTGAAAAGTGGCAGAAGCAGAACTTCTACTCCTTCTTGCTCCAGACCGAGAGTTTTTTTGCACCGCAGCATGCCTCATCATACAAAGTGTTTACGTTGGCATCCATGCATGTCTCCGTGACAAGATTATTTCCTGAGATATTAATTTATGGCATGTTCCTGATTTTATAGATGACTAGAAGGAAAAAGAAAGGCATTTTCCCCTCCCTAAATCAAAACTGTGGAGGGGTGCCTTCCCAAGGTGAGAGAGAGTCCAGAGCAGACGTGATCTGCAAGTGGAGAAGACCCGGGCTTGCTGGAGGTGGGGAAAGGTGCTGGGTGCACAGGGAGGCTGCCCACCAGGCCCCCAACACAAGCGTTTTGGCCAAAGGTCCTGCTGCCTCTGATTACCTGCTGCAAATGATAAGTGAGGCTGCTCCTCTTTGAAATAAGGCATCCCAAGGAGGCTTAGTGTACAACTGCAAAAGCTCCAAACTAAAGAATTAAAAGAATGGGAATTTCTTCCTCTTGGCCAGATCAGAGCTCAGACATAGCAGTATGGTGCTTGCTTGAACATAGGCACAAATCTGGCTTCACCAAGGCCTCTGCAGCACTGAACTCATTGGCACCACGCTAGGGAACTCACCCCCGTTGGCAGGGACAAAACAAGATGCAAGATGCAGTGAGTACTCCAACAGTCCTGTGTTTGTGTTTCTTTCTAAAGCTTCTCCTGGGGCAATATGGCCGCCCTCTGGTGTGACAGGAGTCCACTACCTACGAAAAAGGAGTTCGACTCCACGCAGGTTGTGGGCCATTGTTGAACCCCTTCACCCCGCACCTCATTCTAACAGAAGCCATTTTTCAGTCACTTCTATCAGCTACTCCGCTAGCTGTGGCCTTTTTAGGGCTTCCACTTCAATCGTTATCAATAAGTAGGAAAGTGCATGAAGGCCCAAAGGAAAAAAGTCTCCTTTTCATTTACAACATTGAGATTTTTTTTGCTTGTGCTGTGGCTAATATCAGGCCACAGAGTGGTAAGGCAGTTCCCCAAACCCGTTCTGTTTCCAAGCTCGTTAAACTTCTGTACGGGGTTTGTCCTTTGTGCGTGCATATGTTTTAAAGCTGTTTTATGACACATTGTCAGGAACTCAGGTACTGGGCCCCTTTAACTCCAGCTTTCAGCAGCTGCCTTTGCACTTCCCTTTCACATAATTAAACACCCTATGGTACTTAACAGAGTAATAAGTAGCACATCAATAAAGCAATAAATAATTGTATTCAGGAAAACTCCAGAGCCATCATCCATTAACCAGGAGCTGTGAGCAATAGTTTTGATTAATCAATAAGGTTATATAATGGGAAAGCAAAAGTCAGTCAAGGCCTGGGGAAGAAGCTGCCAGACTTCAAGCTACGGAGGAGCCCTATCTCTGAGGTAACTTGCAGGGAGAATATCAATTGGAAACACCAGCCCAGGGAGTAACTGAAGCAGCAGGAAGCCCCACTTCTTGAAACTAGTTAAAAATGCTAGTTAAAAACAAAGAAGTGGGACTATCGGGCTCTAAGGCAGGAGGGCTGCCTACAGAGAAAACAGAGAGAGGGCTCCTGCCCCATAAAAACACAGTATTTCAACTTCAGAAAACCAACACTGGCAGCTGAGGAACCAGGAGGAAGAGGAGCATGAGGGCAGGCCACTCCATCTGGGTGTCCACAGGCAGCTTGCTCAGGTGCCAGGTGAGAGAAGGTGCTTCAGCCTCCTGCTAAGAGGAAGACTCTGCAGGAATGTTGTTAAAACACTGCTCTGTGGATCAAGACCAGGACAGAGCTGAGAGAGTAATTTGGGCTACTGTCTTTATAGCGCTCACAATCACCTGTGGAATTCTACTTCACAAGTTTGCCTGGGCCCCGTGCCTGCAGGTGGGAATCTCTAGAGGGGAGGCTTAGGAACACGTGTTTTTAATGCAACCCCCCCCCCAGGTGGTTCTGCTTCATGGCTGATGTGAAGACCCTCTGCTTTGGAGACTTCCATGGACTTAGTGGGCTAGATTGGCCCTGCCACGTTGGGCCACGAGGCTGTTAAATCCTTAGCTTGCAATGTGAAACGGATCTCTGACGTTCTCTTTTTGCAAACAAGCCATGAGCTGATTGGTTTGCACCAACAGCCTCTAGACTGTGAAGAGGTCCCTGGGGCACAAAATATCAGAGGCTGGTGTCTAGGCCTCGGGGGCCAACACAATGCCCCAGTGAGTCTGATGACACTAGTCCAGGAACAGTCATGTTGAGAAGCACTCCTTCAGTCCACAAAATGCTGAGGACCTACTGTGTGCCACACTCTGCTCTAAACACCAGGGGGTCTTCAGGGATGAAAAGGAACAAACATCCCTGCTCTCAGGCAACCTCGTGGTGGTGGTGTCCAGAGATTTTCCCAGACTCTCAGCGACTGAGACTGTGGGGACTGAGCCGGTGGAGGCTCCCACACTCCCAACCCCACTTCAACAAGATGGCCATGCTTTTACTACGGAAATGGTAGAGCACATGTAAAGGCAGAGAGAGTGGTACAATGGACCCCCACATACCTCTTTACCTTGTTTCAACAGCTGTCATCAACTCATGGCCATTCTTCTCCCACACTCATTTTCACCGTTGCTGCCCAGGTTTTTCTGAAGCAAATTGAGACAGCATGCCATTTCAACTGTGGATATTGTTAGCATGTGTCTCTAAGACATAAGCATTTTAAAAATAACAACATACCACTAATCTACCTAAGAAGTTAACATTAATTTTGTAATATCAAGTTTACATTCAGTGTTAACATTCCTCCAAGTGTCTCCTATAAGTGTATGCATTCAAATAAGGATCAAGATAAGATCCATACATTGAAATTAGTCCATGTGTCCCTTAAGTCTCTTTGCTGTAAAACATGAGGTCTGTCCAAAAAGTATCTAGCTATGTACTATGAAAAATGGAGACATTTATTGAAGAAGATAGAAGGTACAAGAAACACTGTACACAGGACAATGATGCCTCAGTCCCCTTAAAAGCAGGTACCTTGGAACCTCACACAGTTCTCCCAATCTCCATCTGCTGCCTCCTCGAATTTTCCTGAATCTCTTCGACAGTCTGAAATCTCTTCCCTTTCAAAGGTGATTTTAGTTTTGGGACAAGCCAGAAGATGCTGGGCACAAAAATCTGGGCTGTAGAGGGACTGAGTCACCTGGGTGATTTGATGTTTCGCCAAAAAACTGCACAAGAGGTGATGCATGAACGAGCATGTTGTCATGATGAAGCTGCCAATCACCAGTTGCCCACAGCTGCAGATTTCTGAATCATCTGAATAGTTTCCATGGAGGAATGTTCAAGCTTATGCAAAATTTGATGTCGATTTGTTGCTCTACTCGCTCAGTCATTTTGAATGTGATGGCCATGCAGTACACATGCCACCCCCACTGACGAGGACAGTGAAGTCATCGTTGTTCACATATGTGCACTCCAGTCCACTCTCCTTGGCTGCCAGATTACATCGATGTCACTCAAACCATTCTCGTTATATTACCAATGGCTGGACATTTTCCAGAAAAAAAAAATTTTTTTTTCCTCTCTCTCTTTCTCTCTCAAAATTGCTAGAGTAACCATGTTCTTTATACTGTATAGTCTGTATTTTGCTGATTGCCTCCCTACGGTGTCATTTAACATGCTCTTCCTCGGTTGTGTGTATTTCCTGTAATGTGGTAGTTATAGTCAAAGATTTGATTAGAGTTGGTTTTGATTTTTTGGCAAGAGTATTTGAAAGGTCTGTTGGGAGGCTTTTAATAGCTGGTGGATATTATGCTCTTTGTGATGTTAGCAGCTACATATGGTCATTGCCTACATCCCTTATTTCATGAGGGGCTCATGAAGAGATTCACAGACCACTAAGAGAATTAATCAGAATCTTCACATTAGATCTTTTATTCAGTTGGTGACATTCTACTTTCAATAACTTTATTATCAACTGAATACTTCTGTGATGAAAACTTCTCATCAGCTTTCTGGATACCCTGGAGTGTAGGAAAAACAGAATAAATGATTAATTTCTTTATTTTTCAGTTTTCAAAATGAGTTGGTTCCTTAGCATCAGTCTGGTTTTTGAAGTATCATTATAAACCCATGGTTTCAAACACTGTGATGTGTTTTAATTCATTGTAGTTAGTGTGCGTCTGGATTCTGACGTCCTCACCTCTCTGTGCAGTGGGAGCTGACTCAGATTAGTTCCTAGGTCCTTGCTGCATGAGCCTTGCAGTCTCCAATAACCTTTTCTCTACTATGTCAAGATGTTCTAGGTGCTTGTTGTACCCTTCCTGCCCCAGATATGGAATTAGCCTTTTTTCCAAAGAGCCCTGCTTTATTTTTAGTGAGCAGTGATATTTGGAGACCACAGTCTGCAGCCCCCTTTACATCTGCTGTATTTATGGAACTTTGGCCTGAGAGCCCCATTGAATAAAAGGTTTTGCTACTTAAACATTTCTTTGAATGTCACCTGTCTTTGGAAGAAAAAGTTAATAAAGAATCAATATGGAATAGGTAAGGAGTTCCTAAAATTAATTTAAAATACAAATAACTGAATAGAAATATGGGCAAAATATCTAAATAGGGAATTAAGAGACAAGAAAATACAGATGCACAATAAACGCAGAAAAGCTCTCAACCTTCAGGCTGTCAGAGAACCACAAACTAAGTCACTAATGAGGTTCTAGTTTTCAGCCCTCAGTTTGGCAAAAATGTAAAAATTGGGGAGTTGCACTCTAAGCGGTGCCAGAGGTAACAGAAATAGGCACTCTCACACGCCAATGTCGGCAATGTTACTTGACCCAACTTTTTTTGGAACGTGAAATTCTTAATGTGTACAGACTTCGACCTCATCATCCCACGTCTAGGAATCCAGACTACAAAAATGAACATGCACATCATGCTAATGGATCTTGTTGCAGTGTTGTTTACAAAGAAATTAGAAGAAAAACACATAAATATCCACTAGTAGGGCACTGGTTGAAATTATGGTACACAGGATAGAATGTTATGCAGCTGTTTTAAAAAATACTATAAATTTATATCTACCAATATGTAAACATTTAGACTAATATTGACAGAATGATCTCATTTATATACACACATTCATATGATTAATAAAGGGGTAGAGACAGAAAGACTTAAAGATAACTAAGAAAAGATGTAGAGTAAATGTTGAGGGGTAGGTGGAATGAACTGGGAATGTCATTTGAATTTTTTTTAATTTTTAAATGTTTTTAATATTTTTTATTCATTATGCTATTACAATTGTCCCATTTTCCCCCATTTATTCCCCTCCACCCTGCACACCCCCTCCCACCCACATTCCTCCTCTTTAGTTCATGTCCATGGGTCATATATAAGTTCTTTGGCTTCTACATTTCCTATACTATTCTTAACCTCCCCCTGTCTATCTTCTACCTACCATTTATTCTTCTTATTCCCTGTACCATAATTTCAA
>VMDR010021360.1:0-16894 GCA_007922815.1 Macrotus californicus | reverse complement strand
AGGAGAGAAGGGGCCAATAGAAAATTCATTTAATCCAGTAGAAGTAAAAATTGAAAATAAATAGACCTTATGGTAAATAGGAAACAACATAAGATAATAGTAATAAATTCAAATGTCAGTAATTACTATAAATGTAAATGGACTAAACTCTCCCATTAAAAGATCAAGATTACTATATCAAATTGAAAATAAAAACAAAACGAAAACCACAGACATATCTAAAACATAAAGACCTGCAAAAGGATGGCAAGAGATACACTAGACACATTTTAACCAAAAGAAAGCTGATATATCTAAATCAATATCATACAAAGTAGAGTTTACCTATCAGAGGTAAAGATGATCCTTAAATAAGAATAAAAGAAATATTATTTCAGAAAATCCAAATTCCTTTCAAGGACTCATGAGCCAATTAAAAAAAAAACCTAACATCATTACAAATAAAGTCTTAGTGACAATAGTAAAAACCAGAAAAGCATATACACATCAAGTTCTCTGACTACAACGGAACTGAATGAGAAAATAAAAATTCTTTTTAAAAAGCAGTATTTTTGGAAATTAAAAATAATTTCACTTCTAAATAAGTTATGGGTCAAATAGTAAATAATAGTGGGAACAAATATTTATAATTAAACAATAATGAAAATATCACAGATAAAAGTAGGAGTGAAAATGCTATTTTGAGTGTAACTGACAATCTTGTCTACTTTCATTAGAAGTGGGAAAAAAAACCCTCATAGACACAGAAAACAGTAAGGTGATTACCAGAGGAGAAGGAGGGAGAGGGGAGATAGATGAAAGTAAATCAGGGACAAATGGTGATGGAAGGAGACTTGACTTGGGGTGGTGAACACACAACACAATATACAGATGATGTGTTATAGGATTGTACACCTGAAACCTATATAGTTTTATTAACCAATATCACTCCCCCAAATGAAAACATGAATGAAGCTTCAAAAAATAAATAAAATAAAGCCCCTGCCCCCCCCCCCAAAGGAAGTGAAGAAAATCAGGACTTTAATGACTTAAGAATCTATTAAAATCACAGAGTAACTCAAAAGAATTAAAAGGAAGAAAGATATGAACCTGGAAACATAATCTAATAAAATCAAAAGCTAAAAACTAGGAAGATTCAACAAAACCCAAGAACTGACCTTGTTACGCTCCTTTATGCATTCTGTCCTTAGGAAGGTAGGTTGATTCACCTAACTGGAAAATTTCAGAAGCATAAACTGAGCTTACTCGACTAAGCTCTGCTCTTCATTTTTTTCAGAGCAAACCTGTCTGGAGTCAGAATAAGTTTTCCTCTACCTCCTATTCCATAGATCTGACCCAGGCAGCTGTTTGGGGGAATTCTGCATACTTAGTCTAATTCTGGCTGTCATATTAAGCTGCAACTACCAACCTAGCCTTTCTTAGTATAAAAATACTCTTTTATTTGGTTTCTCAATTTGTTCATAATCTGGGCGGGAGAGAAAGCAGAAATAAATCTTTTTAGAAATGGATAACAAACTTTCCTAAGATAAAGTAGATATTAAAAAATAGAGAGAGTATACTATGGCTAACCAAATACCAATAAATATAAAAACTCTGATGGCAGTTTATTTTTTAGAAGAATATATATTTGCCAAAATTGACTCAAAAAAGAAACATAATTATAATCATTAACAAAATTCAGTATCGTAAAAATCTACACATATTCATGTGTATGTGTATATATATACTCATTTCAAATTTCAAATTTATGAGTAAGTTTATCAAGCACTCACTCTTATGCCAATGTTCCAGACAAAAAGGGTAAGTGCTCTTCAACTCATTTTATGAGACCAGTAATTTTGATAGATCAGGTAACTTGATGTTAAAAACAGAGGAAGTCAAGAATTACAAATAAACATAGGACCAAAAATCATAAATAAAATACTTGCAAGTCAGGATCCAGCGGCAGCTCTGAGTTTTATAAATGTGCACTTGTGGGCATGTGCACATGTGTATGAGTGAACTAGGTAGGGCTTACTAACTCATGTAAAGGTGGCTTAACAATCGAATCCCTTTTAATATTCAGCATATTAACTAATTAAAGAAGAAATATCACATAACCTTTGAAATTGAAGCAGAAAAAGCACTGGAGAAATTCAAAATATTTTCATGATAAAAAATTCTTAGTGAAATGGACAAGGGGGGAATATTTGATAAAGGATATCTCCTGAAATATTAGAGCAAACGCTAGACTCTGTGGTATCACCTTGAGAGAGGAATACAGTGAGGATGCAGAACAAGAATGCCTGTCATCGCAGTGTCTATTTACCCATGTACCGGAGATTCTAGTCAGTGATGTTAGGTAAGAAAAGGGATAAGAATTGGAAAAGAAAAACAAGCTTCTTTTTAAAAAATACAATGTATTTATTTATATACCCAAGAGAAACTGACAAATAATTCTGGTAATAGATTTGTTGGATAAAAGATTGTAGGTTGGGTTCCAGGGAAGCTGATTCAGAGCTGGAGATTAGCATGGAGAGGGATTGGATTGTGCTCTTGATATCACCTGTGGAAGGGAAGGGTGTGAAACAGGTTGGTGCAAAGGGAGCAGCTGAGCTGTAATGCAGCCCCAAAGAAGCTCCAGACAACCTCATGTGAAGATCTGAAGCTGGCAATCCCTTTAGAATTGTCCCAAGTTAAGGTGAGGAGGCCAGGCCTTTATATTCCCTAGGTGACCAATTATTGGGTGCGAGATGGCTGGGGGAGGGGTGTGGTCTTGGGGTTGGCAGCTCTTTTCTGCCAAGACACCTCTTCAAGAGGACTGGGGGCTAATCGCTGACATTGCTTCCGGCACCTGAGGTGATAAGTTCTTAGTCCTGAGGGGGATCTGGGAGGTGCCAGGATCTACTTATTCATCTAGTTCTGGGAGCCATTCCTTCTGGGTTCCAGTGGGAGTTTTTTCCTTGGGACAGACTTGTAAGAGGAAGATGAGTGGGATGGACTATTGTTGTTCCCTTTGTTGTAGTCGGTCTTGGGGCCATGCCTGATACTCATTGACCTCTGCTTCACTGTGCATTCTACGCCCCCTCAGCTCACACCTGGGCTCGTCTCAGTGACCCACCTGGTGGGTGACCCAGATCCTCCCTGCTGAGAAGTCTGATTCCCTGGTAACTGGTGCCCTCTTAGGCCAGAGTTACTGCAACTGTCCAATTACCATAAAAAATGGGCAAGATACTACCAAGAGGTACCCAGGTACATCACTGAAATGCCAAATGTAGCCTTCCCTGCTTACACTGTATAACAGCAACCCCACCTTTTCCTGATAATTAGTGTTAATGCCCCTGCTGCTCTGAACCTGCTACTCATTATGATAATTGCATCTCCTTGGATTCTAACAGTTAAGTGCTGCCGTCTGGCCTCTATTACTTCAGGGTTCTCATATCCCCATTGCTCTCAGTGGGCGCAGTTCTGTAATGGCCTCTGTTCCTGCAGTCTCTGGCCTGCAGAGGGGAGCCACCACTGAATTTAGGTAGGCTGGTGCCCACCTCACACACACTCCTAGGGAACATCATCATCTTATGGATATTTTAGTCTTGCACAGTAAGTCCGCTTTTGCATGCCTACTTGTTTGAGCCTTTTAATTATTCTACTTCCTGCCTTGGCAATTCAGGTATTTCTACCTTCACTTATTAATATCTGGAATATTTAAAGAACTCCCAGAAAACTGTAAGAGAGAAGTCACGTTAATAGGCAAAGGATAAGAACAGGCAATTCAGAGAAGAACCATGAATGGCCAATATACTTTTGAAAAGTTATTTACCCTCCCCAACAATCAGGGAAAAGTTAATTAAAAACACAATGAAATAATTTTTCACATTCATCAGGTTTGCAAAAATTGAGACATTGCAAATTCCAGGTGTCGGTGAGGATTTGGGGTGGGGAAATAGTCCATGTTCTGTTAGTGGGAGAGGAAAGTGGGTGCACAGATGGGAACGACCACTTTGGAGAGCAAGTTGGTAACATCAAAAATTTTTTTTAAATGAACCTAATTTTAACCCTTGCAGTTCTCTACTACCCTAAAGAATTTTTTTTTCACGTATGGGTGAGAATTTATTGAAATTGAAAACAGCCTTAATGTCCATTCACTGGAGAATGGATAACTTGAAGTATATTCACACAAGGATATATTATATTGAAGTTACAGTGACACAGAATGTGGATGGACCTTAAAAGGTGAAATCTTAAACTCCCTCAAAAAACAAAACCCAAGTTGCAGAATATTTATAGTATAATCTATATATCATTTATGAATATTACATATTATATGTATATCTCATATATGTAATACTATTACATATTGCACATGGGCATTACATATTTTAATATCATATTTTATGGATGTAATATGTGTCATATATTATGAAATATTATGAAAACATGAATGGAAGTGAAAAATATCAAATAAAAGATAATTCCTTTTGCGGAAGGGAGTGTGAGGAGGAGAAGAATGGGATTAAGGAAGAGCTTTTTAATCATATCTGTAATTTTTTTGCCTTTTAAAAATCCTGAAGCTCAAAGGTAGAAAGCAAAATTTTAAGCTTGACAAAGCTTAGTGTTCGTACATGGATGTTTGTTGTTTTATTTTCTATACTTTCTGGTATGCTTGAACTACTTCAGAATTTAATAAAAGAAAAAATAAGGAGTTTAGACTGTCTAAGGAACAATCTATTATTTCAATTTAATTAAAATTAAAGTTGGAAATCCATGTTTCTGACCAATGAAACCCAACTTCCATAGACCATGGAATTTGACCTGATAAACTGCATCTCTATTCTTCAGGGACTCTGAAAGACGATAGTTAGGTGAACATGAATAAATCACGTGTACTGAGACTAATCAGATGGGGTCTCTAGTCTTTCTTCTCTGGGGACTTTGAGGGTACGATAGGAGAAAGCATGCCAGTTCAGGAAGAAGCTCAGCTCAGGAACTTTTAAGGAGATTCAGCAACTTGTGCAGCACCTAGTCCAAGACCCCTCCATCTCTGCTCTCAGGGTCAGGCTGCCTACCGTTCACGTGAGCTCTCTGTAGGTTCAGTCGCTCACTGCTCTTGGCATCCTGAGCAATGAAGAGATGACATTCCAGTGCCTCTGATAACACCCCCTTGCCTGTTCAGTGGACATGGAAAGATAGGGCTGTGCTGGGATTGTTGGTGATCAGAGCCACGTGGAGGGAAAACGGGAACGTCAGCATTAGAAGAGGCCTTAGAGACCATCAAGTTAAGCTTTTGTGTGTGTTCAAACTTTTTGTTTCAATAGAGTAGGTAAAATAGGTGATCATGATACTGCTCTAGTTAAAGCAAATGGGGAGGGGGAACCCCAAAGACTAGTTCTTTGTGCTCCTGCTTCCCCCTCTCCTTCCCTCCCCTCTCACTCACATCCCTGACAGCCTGACCAGGCTCTAGGAAACACATGATGTAAAACACTGTCATATCTAAGGCCTTCATTTGACAGATGAGGACACTGAACTCCAGTGGGATGCTGTGATGTGTTCAAGGTCACACTCAACAGAGTTCCTCTGCCCCACCAATGCTCTTTTCTACCTTACCCTTCAAGCAGTTTCTTTATTTTCTTAGAAATGAGCCAATATAAACAGGCAATGTTGATTTTTTTCTTTCTTCTTTTATTTATTTATTCAGTCTCTATGTTCTAGATTTTAAAAAGATAATTTTGAGCATTTCCATATCCACCCATGATACTATAATCCTATTGTGTTGCAACATTATACCACTGAGCTCCACGTGAAACAATGAGGGTTAATTCTTAAGTGTTATGATGATGGAAGAGGGATCCAGACTAATTCCATGAGGGGGAGATAGGAAGTAATATTAAGAGGAAAAACAATATCTCACTCTGCCTCTTCTCAAACAGCTTTCTCCTAAACCCCACTCATTTAGATAATAATTTGGTTTATCACACTGCACTTTTAAAATGCCAACATCTTCCCTCCAGGTAAAATCCATTGATTGCTTGTACCACCAAGGGACTATTAATAACATTTCCCGAGCACTTTCTACATGCCAGACACTATGCTAAGTGTTTCACATGCATTATCTTATATAATCCACATAATGATGGGATGAGGTAAATACAACTATATCTGCATTTACAGAAGGATAAGTGGAAGTTTATAGAGGTTAAGTATTTTACCCCAAAGCACAGCTAATAGATGGCAGAATCCAGATTTGAGTCCATTCTCTTAGCAGCTGTGCTTCCCTGCAATGGACAGTCAGAGTGAAACCCAAGCACCTGGTTAGAGCATTCGTGTTTCAGTGAATGTGTGGAAGTTAATTACAGAGCAGGTGGACATGGCTAGGTGGAGCTCTCCTCTCCAATCTGCAACCTGGCTTAAGTTACTTCTGTATAGATTTTTGATTAGAGATTCTCAAGAATAAAGCATAAAATAAAAAGACATCTTAATATAACTAACAAGACCAAAAAACTGTACCCAAAGAATATATGATTTGCCGTAAAATTCCTAAATGAGAGCATAATTTCTGGGGGAGCTGTATGCTATCAGTACTGATTATTGCCTTTGTACACTTTCAATTCTTAAAATCATTTTTATAGTCAGAAGGGACTGTTAAGGGCATTTAAAGTAATATAAAAGTTAATTACTGATTATCCATTTTAAAGAGAGGTAAACTGGATATTTGAAATACATACTTTATATGTATATGTATATCTCAAAAGATATCAGTCTGCACATCATTCAGATCCATTTGCAAGAAACAGACTACCAAATTCAAACTGGCTTAAGAAACAAGGATATTTCTTAGGTCTTATAGCAGGCAATTCAGAAGTAGAGTAGGCTCTATGTTTGATTCTGTGACTCAAAAAATGTCCTCAGAGGGCCAGGTTCTCACCATCTCTTCATTCTGTTGTCTTAACCTTTGGCTTCATTCTTTGGTTGGTGTTCTTTGTGTTCACAGAAGGGCTGCCAGCAGCGTTTGGGGCTCTACAACTTTTCATTCGCATGAGTGGGGAGGAGAAAACAGACTTCCTCTTGCTCTCTTCAGAACCAACAAGAACATGCTCAGAAACCTCTTTTCCTCCTCACAGGGCAGACTCAAGGGTCACATGAACATTTCTTAGCCGAATTCCTGGAAAATGGGTTGAGATTACTCACTGTCAGCCAGATCCCTCTCTGTAAAGGAGACTGTTCCCTCAGACACCATTGCTTTTCCTCAGCAAGATAAGTGGAATGTGTTACAAAGGTAACCACAATCCCCAGTGCAGGATTTGTCTGTACCAGCTGGGTACCATGATTCACTGATATATTCAAAAGACATGTTTGGAATATTTGCCATCTGCTCCGAACCAAGAGATTCTAAAGAAAAGCCACATATGAATCCACTTTTCTATTAGGTGACAAAAATGACAAACTGTGGCTCATCCCCCTGCTTTCTCCTCCCCACTCTTTGGTGGAAGCACACGACAGAATCCCAACACAGCCCAGGACTGGGCTGAAGATGGAGGCTGAGCCCAAACCGATCGCTCCAAAATGAGGAGACTGGCCAAATTCAATCAACCATTTAGTTACTAACTGATTATTTTATCACACACACAACTTTAAAAGAATCAGTCTTTCTTTTTCACACAGACCAACCTCCCTGTATCAGATGATGGATTTCACTGGCTTAACCTTTAACTCTTGAGAGCACTGGGTGTCTATCTCCATCCCTCACAACTCATCAATTTGAGAGCTGGCAACTTTACTCTTGGGCTTACTACATTACACACTTACATATTTTATTTTTGGAGTGGCAGGAGCAGGGCTCAAAAATTGTTATATGAAATTATTCTGGCAAAATAATTTCATTTGCTAGTGTGAAATACCTTCAGAAGCACTGCTCTCGAAAGTGGTTACGGCGTGGGCACAGGGAACGAGTTACGAGTTGACTTATACTGTGGTTTAGCAAGATTTAAAGTTGGTCAAATAAACAGTTTTAACCCTCTCCCCCCCGTGTGCCCCCTAACAGCCCAGCTGACTGCACCTGCCTCTTTATTAACCACAAAAAAGTGAAAACCTAGCAACGTGAAATTAAATCTTTTTCTGCTTTGGCACCGGTATGCCCATGGAGAGTTCTAAAGACATAGAAGATTTAATGCTTAGGGAGAGCAAAAGATTATTTGCTTCTGCCCCAGCAGCAGAGCTATGCTAAGAGCTCCGATTACTTAAGGGAGGCAGGGCTTCTCCTCCTCTTGCTCAGATTTTAAAATTCTTGTTAGTCTATTTATTTGCGGGAGAGATTCTAGCGTAGTCTAGAGCAGTGGTTTTTCTGGGTCCGTTCTTCTGGGTGACTTCCACGATCATCGCTAATAGTGTTTGTATTTGTAAAGAGATAATAGCTTACATTTTTACTTTTGACATCATTTTATCACTTAACTGTTAGCTCATAAAACCCAAGAAGCATCCTATTCTAATTCTAGCACGTGTTTCAATGGTGGAAGTGAATAGAGAGAGGTGGGGACAGGAGGGATATGGAAGACAGTGGCCAGAGATTATTTTCTGTGCCAAAATGAACACAGGGCTTTGACTTGCCACAGTCCTACATTCATATAACCGTTCAGAGCTTAGCATTTCCAGTTCCAATGACTCTATATTTTAGGGCTTTTGTTTCTCACAGAGATTAGACATCAACTCCTGAAACTATTCTACACTATCTCATGTGTTTTTCACCATGTACATCTTTGTTCAAGCCTGAGTATGGATCCCACTTGTGTCAGAATCTTTCATATACAGAGTGTGAGACCCACTACTCCTGGACCTTAAGAATATGCTGAATACACTGAAGAAGGAAATCAGTGGTCAGGTGAGAAAGCAAAGAGTCTTTCTGGCTCAGTAGGCTTCCAGCCTGTGTACGTGCCTGGTTTTTTTTCAACACCAAGGACTGGGTGAGTGGTTTCGGTGGGTTGTAGACATGCCTTCCCTATTGCTCTTGAACCCAGGAATTAGAATATGATTCACCCTTCGTTTATAATAAAAACATGGGAGCAATCCTTAGTGCTTTCATTTTTGTCGTCCCTCACACCTAATTAATCTGAAACCCTGTGGTGCTCCCTAAAATACACATAGGACATGTCAGCTTCCCCTCTGCAGTCAACATCCTTGTCCAACTCACCATCATCCCTAATGCTCGAGAATTGTCTGTCTTGTCTCCTTGGCTCAATCTATAATCTATTCTCCACCTCGTGGCCAGAATTTTCTTTAAAAAAATACAAATCAGAGTGTGCCAATCTCCTTTATAAAACTCTCTGTGGTTTCCCTAGTACTATCCTAGTACTATAGATAAAAATCAATTCCTAGTTATGATTATCTAAGCCCTATTTGATGTATCTTCTGTTAACTTTTCCAAGCTCTCCACTGCTTTGTCACTGTGCACAGAGTTGTTACCCATATTTTTTTTCTATGCCTAGAAAGTTTATTTCTTAATTCTTCACATAGTCTTAGCTTAAATGTGACCTTCCCCGGAGGCATTTCCTGATTATCTGTCCAAAGTGGTGTGGTAGTTACTATGCTTCAGGTAGTTTAGCATCCATTCAAACCCTCCTTTTTCTATGCTGAGAATGCAAAACTATAATTCACATTTCCCCAACTCTCTTGCAGCTTGAATGCCAGAAGTGACTTAGTTTCTACCAACACCATGCAGGGTCCCCATTCTGTGGTTCACGGGGTCTCCATTTTGATGGGACCAAGCATCATTTTGCTGGCATGGATTGGGGTAGATACGGGACGATTCTGGAGCAAGCAGTTGTAGCTGTGGCTACAGTGCCGAGTAGCAAGGGCAGCTTCCTGAGTCAGTGGCTCTGCAACAGCAGCAACAGCTGTTTCAATTGCACTGGGGCTAGAATATTTTGCCGTCAGCATGACTGTTGCACCTTCTTAATACAACAGCTTCTTTGAACAGATTCTGCAGAGGCTGGGGATTGTTCTTGAGAGGTCAGCCTAGAGCCTGCTCCTCCAGCCCTTTTAAAAACAGTTTTATCAACCCTGAATTCCCTGTATAGAATCCTTTTCTGCTTAAACTAGTTGAAGTGGATCCTGTTGTCTCCAATAAAGTCTGGACCAATCTAAGTACCTTCCATAGGTTACTCTTCAGCTTATTTTTTTCCTTTTTTCTTCACCCTTATCATAATTTAAACTATACTGTTCACATTGTCTCTCTGCACTACAATATAAGCTCTATGAGAATGGAGCTTTGTCTCCATTTGTCTCCAGAATGGAACTGTGCCTAGTACCTGGGACAATTCTTGAAGCATGGAAGGTGTTCTGTAACCAGGTGTTGCCTGAATGGAGGGGCCTAGACCTTTGCTAAGGTACTCCACACCATGTGCCAGCAATCTCAGCAGCAGGGGGTTTGCTCTGCAGCTACAGTCTTTCATTTGACTCACCATTTGTTTCTGGTCCAGTTCCACTTTAGTTCTTCTGACTCAGCAATGGAAACATGCACTTCTGATGATGATGACAGAGCGAGTCCTTGAATTCTCTAAAAGCTCTGCATCAGGAAGCTTCTGCTAACTGGTGCCTCACACCATTATCATCAGAGCAGGGCTCAGCCAGATTTCACTCTCAGCACTGTCAGGCGGCAGGGCAGAGACTGGACCAGGAGGGCCAGCCCAACCTGGCCACTGCGGGGCCTGCTTGCATGATGAACGATTTCACAAATGATTGCAAATCTGGGCATTCTTCCTCCTGAAGGACTGCCCAAGACCATCCCGTTCATTCTGGTTGCTTGCATGTCTCTTTCCCATAATTCAACGTGCTTTCTTCCTTTGCAACCTGTTCCCAAGTGTCCAGCGGGTCCAGCTAAGTTAACACTTTATTTGCTCTGTCTAAGAGCCCTACCTTTCCCCCTTGGCCTATTTTCATGTGAAGCAAATATCCAGAAATGCCTGTAGTCTTTTTGTTTTGTTTTTAACAAACTAAGAATTTGGATTCTCAGCATAAAGTGTTGAATAATAGATTATTTGCCTAAAATAATCTATGCCTCGTTCGATTTTTTTATTCCAGTGTTCAGTACAGGGTCCGATACATAATGGGTATTCAGTAAATGTTTGAAGAATAAGTGAATCATCCTTGTTTTGCGCTTTTTTTTTTTTGAAGCTGGCTAAAGGTTAATATATGCAGAGGAGACAGTATATGAGAAAAAAATCCCACATACGACTTTGATTCTATTCAAATGTGTTCCTGCAGTTAGGCAGGATTTCATTAACATTTTCTCCACATCATGCCCACTGAGTATCATTGCTAGGTCTAGTTGACAAGTGTCGTTCACAAGTCACATTCGTGAACCTAGGATGGTATCCTGCCAGGTGGGGCTTCCTTTTCTCAGTCCTGACACAAATAAGATGGCAAATGTCAAATGCTCTTTTTCAGAACTCATATACCGAGTGATGTGCTTCTCCAAGGTCAGGGCAAGCACCCACTTTACTTTGCATTCATGAGCAGGAATGCTGGCGACAGGTAACCTTCAGAGAGGGTGGTTGTCATTGGCAGAAGGGCGCAGGCTGGAAATTGAATCTTCCTAAAAAAGTCACATCTGCTGGCTGGCAGGAGAAGGAACGCATGTCAGGGCAGGCGACTAAGTGGCAGTGGAGGCTGCTGGTTACTGATTAAGCTGGGCAAGGCATTTGAAAAGCAAAGAGCACTCCCTCAGTGGAGATTAGGCAGGCTCTTGCAGGCTCTCATACCAGGGAGGGAGGCGGGTGGGTGGGAAGGGCGAGGTCAGGAAAAGGACAGGTAATGGGTATGCCCTTGGCTGGGTGGGTGGGAGAAGTCTTCTCGCAGGGGTGGCCAGGCCCTCTGTCTGGTGTCCAGAGCTGCCTGGGACACAGGACGTCTATCTCTAGAGCAGAAACTCCCATCTCTGAGGGGTTGAGACACTTTATGGCTTTGCCAGCTGTCTCAAAGGGCAAGGCGAAATTCTCAAACTCAAGCGGTTTCCAAGTCTCTTGACTAACATGGAGACCACAGAGTTACCTTTGAATGCTTTTTGAAGGATGACTGTTTCTACTCTCACAGTGCCTGGGAAGAGTTGCTGGGTGGCTGCTGTGTTCACTTGTTCACTATATAGCAAGCCTTGAGTTATGTCGTTTGCAGATGTTGCATAGCTGTTACACTGAATCTTTACAACCTGGCAACATAGGTGTATTTATCCTGTTTTATAGATAAAGCACCTGAGGCTCAGAAAGGCTGAACAACTTGTCCCCCAACGGTGCTGGAAAGTGACAGAGCCAACTCCCTCAAATGAAAGCAATTCTGCCCCTCTCTAGGGGACTGAGTCCCTAAATAATGGTTCTTTGCCAATTGCAGATTTTAAGATATTTGGCCCTAAGGCATGCTTTTTTCCATAATTGGGAACTAACTGTACATTATTGCTCTTGTGTCCCTCAAACAGTATTTTATTAACTATAGATCAAACTAAGTTTTTTCTAACTTTAATTAAATGAAGCAAAACATAGACTGGCCACAGAGCGGGCTGCAGGCACAGGAGGAGCGGGCAGCTGGCTCATAAAACATGAGTGGAAGAGGGCCCAACGCTGCAGCCTCTCCCTCTCGCCTGTTCTTTCAGGCCAACCTGCCCTGATGCCTGAATCAGAACCAGCCACTTAGATGACAGTCCTCACAGTCTCTACTAAAATGCCAGTTTGTTACCTGTGAGGACTAATGTGCTGATAACTACAGTATCATCCATTTACCTGTGTATATTGATTTCTCTCATTTGATTGTCTCTTTATCAGAATCGCTGGCACTGAACAAAGTCCTCAGGGTGTGGAATAGAGGACAGCGAGTTTGGATGGCAGGAAAGATGATCAGGAGAGGGCATCAGAAGAGGTCAGGAACATTAGGCCCTATCCCTTGAGGGTGGATCATGATAGAAGTGAAAGCAGCCAGAGGTCTGCAGGAGGATCTGAACGTCCCAGGAAGTGAGAAAGAGACCATGGGAAGCTGTAAAGCTAAAATGTGGTGGGAGTGTTCGTATAGGGAGGGGAGCCCACAGACAGCTTTGCGTATTTAAATTTCTTCTTACCGTTTTTGGTAAACTTTATCAGTGTGCCACTCAATCATCATGCTTTATCAAAGAAGTACAGTGTACCTCTCCACCATTTGGCCTCGGCCGTCCTGGGGCAGAACAGAGGAGATGCAGGGAGAGGGGTGAGGAACGGGAAGAGTGCTGTGAAGTGGATAAACGTGTTTCTCACGCCAGGTTTGGGACAGGGCCATCTGGTGTTGCCAGCTCTTCCTCACACGTTGTCTTTCCCACCCCCCTACACCTGCCCCAAGACTGGAGATCTCAGATGGGCTTGGAGAGGCACTTACAAATGCTTGCCCATAGCCTCCTCCGGAGAGGGGCCCAGGCATGATCACTCAGTGGGAAGTTCCAGGGCTTCTGACCTGCTCCATGCTTCCCAAGCTGGAGAACTTCTGACCCTTTCCTCCAACTTTCCTCGGCTCCTGCTCTGCTGCTGACACTCAACCCAATCTCACAGCTTATTGTTCCCTTATGGGTGGTGCCAACGGGGTCAGGTGTCAAAGACATTGCCTGCAAGCCAGTCACATCACCTTTTGGCTGGTGTCAGCTCCTTGACAATTAGCAAAGGCAGTGTGGGCCTCAGGCGAATTTGTCACTTCAGCCAAGTCTGCTGTTCATTTTTTCTCCTCCTCTTGCTCCATTTCACACCAGCCAAGTGTCTGGTGCTCTCATCCCCTTTCTCCTGTGCCCAGTACTGACCCCTTTACAACTTCATGTGTTCTGGTCCTAGACCAGCTCCTACTGTGGATCATTCTCCTCTTCCTTTTGAGTTTATGTATCCAAACTTACCTGTCTGGGTTTTGGCTGTTCTTTTTGTAGGTGCCAGGTTGTCCAAATAATATGAACATTTAGTAACATGTTAGGTAGCTAATATGTTACTTCTTCCTGATCAGCAAGACCTTAAAAACACTTCACTGCAGGCCTTGGTCTACATAAGAAAAGCTTCTAATGGGAAACTCAAGAACTGTAACCAACCAAAAAGGAAGATATCCTGGTCACTGGTCCTCTTATCAGCAGAGTCAGCTGCCTCCTTTGTGTCTATGGGACAGGCCCTGGGGTAGAAGTCTGAAAGTCTAGACCTGCACTTTATTTCGACTCCAAAAAGATCTTGGCAACTAGTTGTACACCTCCCTTGTGTCTCCAGGGTCTCTCTCTCCAAAATTAGGGTTGATGGGGAGAGGCCACTCTCCTTTGTCTAGGTGGTGGAGAAGGCTACTAGATTATTACAGAGTACTCTGCAAACATGGAGCATTTGGAAAAAGCGTAATAAAAGATTTCGATGAAATTTCTCCAGAAGTTGGATGAGAGGTTGAGGTGGGATCCTTGGCAGAGTCCAGTGCTGAAGAGCAAACTTCTTGCAATGTGTTAGGGGAGAAAAAGCACTAAATGAAGTATTCATGGCCATCAGATGCTTTCTGTCTTAAAAAATTACCCAGGTCTGGCAAGTTTGGGGGCTGATTTATGCCAGCCATTGTCCAATTTTGAGATGCTGTCTTAAGGCACCATAGAGACATATTGTGCTATGAAGGTTTTGAGGCTGATAGAGAAAAGGTGGGTGGGGTGAACTCTAGCCTTCACAGAGTTAACTGTGGAACATGCACCTGGCTTCCAGACTGGCCCGAATAAATCCTGATGACCTGCCTTGCTCTAGAAGCCACCTAGGCTTGAATTTGGTAATATTTACAGGCAGGACAGAGTGTCCCAGGAGAAATCCAGTGATACCAAATCGCTCATGAGGGCATCTTCATTTTTTCTTTCAGAACTTGGAGTAACAAGCATCTTACCTCTGGTGGCCACTTTGGTTTATAAGGAAATGTACCTTTTTGAAGACCTGAAATTCCACCTCTGCAGTGTTTACTTGGACCCCATAATAAATTCTGTACAGCCCAGAGCAAAATTAAGCTCAACTGTAGGCAACTGAGCTCTAAAGTCTCGACCAGAGCAGATTTGGGGTTGAGACATAAACCATAAAATGTGAAGCCTGAAGTGTTTTTCTTGGTATAAGATGACCATAATTCACTTCTTTTTTAGGTTTCTATTGATATTGCATGTGTGCATGCCATGACAAGGCGGAATAAGAGAGCACCGAGCATCAGACTAAATATTTGTTTCTCTTCTCCTTCTCTTGACTGTATTCCTCTGTGGGAACCTGCTGTGAGCTCCCTGTGTCTGCATATCATGCACATCAAGACACAGAAGGAAGACCAGCTGGCCAGGCTTCTTCTATCTAATGGCTTGTGGTCATATTTCCTCAAGCAACTGTTTTTTGGGGACAGTATTAATGCTCATTTCCCTGGGGAAATGGAGAAGATTCAGTACCTTCCTTCCATCAGCCGTGGGACAGGTTTCTCCTGCCAGTGAGGGCACTCCATCCTTGGAAAATTCACGAGCTTTTGTTTTCAACACTGGTGATTCTGGCAGTTACCAACTTTTGTTTCCTTTACCATTTCCGGGTGCCATTTTGGTCCTATCAGTTTCTTTAGGAAGAAAATATCTCTACATGTCTTTAACATCTGATCTTTTTAATTAGGAGGAGGTGACTTAGGGCAGTCTTGCTGCAAGACTAAAAGGAGCAACCATTGAAAGAAGAGGAGAGAAATGGGAACTGAAGTTTTAATAATAAAGTCACATTGAGAGAGAGAAGCCATTGACAGGTGAAGGTAAGAGTAGATATTCAAAACCCAAACATCTGAATCTGAGGATCAGGATGGTGCTCCTGGGTCTTTTCTTAGGGACAGTACCACCCCAGTGCTGGTTACAACTCGAGCCCTTGAGAGTTGAGGGTTTGCTGGTAGCATATCCATTCTGCACTGAGCGAGGCCCCAAATTTCTACTCTCCTCGTTGTTTCTTTTTCATTTTGTTCATGTTCATGATCAAAAAGGTTTAGAAGGATGTATGGTATGACATATAGTTCACTGTCATTTGCAGATATTTTGGAAATAATGATCTTTTTCATGAAGTCAGGGGTACAAGCTGCCAATTCCCCATTCCCAGAGCTTAATAATATAATGATTTATGAAGACCTCTCTCTGTGGGCAGGAAAGAGGCTGTGCAGGTGAGAGAAACAGAAATTCCAGTCTCTTTTATGGAAGGTTGATGGCTCAGTCATGGAGAAGGGAGACCCTTTCAAACTCTGTGTCATGGAGACTGGACTTTGCCAGCCTGATCAGAGCCAGACACACTGGTCTGGGATTGATGGAAGGACAGATGCTTTAGCCAAAAAGTCACAGACCTGCTTCCCTGGCAAGCCTTGGTTCCCCAGCCTCTCACCTCTGCCCACAGAGAAAAACAAGTTTACAATAAAAGCCTTGGTAGAAATAAATGTTCAACTGGGTGAGTTTACCTTACTTAGTGCGTGGAGTCTTGGTTTTTTTTTCAGTTGCAAAGGTAATTTAATATTGATATTAAAGAATAATTTGAAAAGCTAGAAATATTGATAGTGTTTTATACACTTTTTGGTGTTTTTATATATTTTTCTAAAGGTTTTATAACCAATATGTATGGCTTAAAATAAAATTATATTAAGATTTCAAAAATAAATCACTTATACTCTCTCAGGCTACTACAACTATTTCCATTTTGAGGTATACTCTCAGTGTTTGTCAATTTTGTGTGATTTTGGCATACTTTCAAAATAATTTATTGAGATGAAATTTACATACTATTAAATCAACCATTTTAAAGTGAATAATCCAGTGGCATTTAATATATTCACAGTGTTGTACAATTACTGCATCTATCTAGTTCTTAAACATTTCCATCTTAATTTAAATGAGATTGTAATCTATATTAATGGGCAAAACCTCTTACCCCTTCAGTGG
>VMDR010021359.1:0-16900 GCA_007922815.1 Macrotus californicus | reverse complement strand
ACCTTCGTGTTCTGATGTCCACTTTGTCCTGTTGGGTTCAGACATGACCACAGCTGACGATGCCGTCACAAGTCACAAGTTCTCTGAGCCAGGATGTAAGTGCATCTTCAACAATAAAAATTCCATCTCGTAAATGTATGGTTTGGGCTGATCAGGTTATCAGAGAAGCCATGCTATCTATCAAAAGGTTGCTTCGTGAACTTGGACTCAGGTTAGAAGAATGTTTTGTTCTATAATTTAAATATTTAATGGAATCAGGTGCTATGGCTCTATCACTGTGATAGATTCCTCAAAGCCTGGCAGGACACTTTTAGGGTACCCTCCCTTTTGTTGATTTAGACAATCCATACTAGTGGCCTCTTCTTAAGTCTTTAATTTTAAACTAATCTTTTTTAGATCCACTGTTTTTTATTCATTAATGTTAATTTCTTTAAAAAATTTTTTTAATTACTTTATTGTTGTTCATTTACAGTTGTCTGCGTTTTCCCCCCACCACTCCCCCCGACCCCAGCCAATCCCACCCGCTCCTCGGCTCCCACCCTCCCCCTTGGTTATGTCCATGTGTCCTTTATAGTGTTTCCTGGAAACCGTTCCCCGCACTTTTCCCTCCCCCTTCCCCTCTGGCCATTGTTAGATTGTTCTTAATTTCAATGTCTCTGTTTGTATTTTGTTTGCTGTTTTCTTTTGTTGATTATGTTCCAGTTAAAGGTGAGATCATGTGGTATTTGTCCCTCACCGCCTGGCTTATTTCACTTAGCATAATGCTCTCTAGTTCCATCCATAATTTCTTCAGGCACATTATAGTTGAGGCCCACTGTGCTGGGAGCTATTCATTCTCTTCAAGTTAATGTCACACAACTTTGCTTTGGTCCTTTATGTTAATGAATAATAACGCTTTTTCAATGTCTAGAATGTTTCCCCAACCTCCCAGTCACCACTACAAGGCTCTGTTTCTGCATTCCACACTGGCAAGTACACTGCATTATTTTCCTTCTCTCTGCCTTCGCTTATTTACCCTGATCCCTGTGTCTGACTAGCCTTTCCTCCTCTCCTGATTCAACTTGGGCAACACACCTGTAGTAGTCTGCTTGGGCCGAGGGAACGAAGTGCTGCAAACCGGGGAGCTTAAACATCAGAAAGTGATTGTCTCACAGGTCCAGAGGCTAGCAGTCCAAGATCAAGGTGCCAGCAGAACGGACTCCTGTGGAGGGCTGTTGAGGAGAATCTGTTGTAAGCCTTTCTCCCAGCTTCTGGTGGCCTTGGGCTCCCCTTGGCTTGGAGATGGCCATCACCTACCTGTGTCTTCACATCGTTTTTCCTCTCTAAGTGCCTGTATCTGAATTTCCCATTTTTGTATGGGCACTGGTCATATTGGATTCGAGCCCCTTTTCGATCACCTCTGCAAAGACTCCATGTCCAAATAAGTTCACCTTCTAAAGTGCTGGGAGCTAGGGCTCCAGTGTATTTGTTACTGTGGGACATGATTCAGTCCTAAACACTGCCTCTTTTCCCCTATCTTGTGCAAACGTTGCATTGCAAACATCCAAAACCTCGTTTGATGCTTGGGGATGACTCTTTCCTGCAGAACAGCATGATCTTGTGGTAGCCTCTTGGTCACCATCCCTGTAACTCTTCTGTTGTATTTACCTTCTGACTTGCCTCTACTCTCACTAGCCCATAGTCTTCTTGAGAACAGAGACTGACGTCAGCTTTCTAGCCTCTCCCTGGGCACTTCGGAAGTGTGCAAGGAGCGAATGGATGGTAGTACCAAGTGAACATATTAGCGATACACTGTTATGGCCTCCAGGCTAGGCACAGTTTGACTCAACACTTATTTGTTAAAATAGCTAATCAAATAATTGAAGAGAATAGAGGTTTAAATTATTTTCATTAGGGCCCGTTAAAAGATTATAATGGAGGCATAGATTATATCAAGTCTCTTTTCTTGGTGGAAAAGATGAAAATTATTTTTTTTCTTGCAAAATGATCACTACAATAAGTCTAGTTAACATCTGTCACCATACGTAGTTTCAAAAATGGTTTTATGATGGGAACTTTTAAGATCTCCTCTTTTAGTAACTTTCAGATATACAAAACAGTATTATTAACCATGAGTATAATTACCTTGCTGTACATTACATCCCTACGACTTACTTACTTTGTAATTGGAGGGTTATACCTTTTTACCAGCTTCTCCCATTTCTCCCACCCCCACCTCTTAGAACCACTGAGCTGTTTTCTGTTTCTATGAGTCAGATTTTTTTTTATTTTAGTTTCCATATATAAGTGAGATGATAGAGTATTTGCCTTTCTCTGTCGGACTTACTCACCTAATGTCCTGTCCTCAAGGTCCATCTGTGTTGTCGCAGATGGCAACATTTTATTCTTCTTTATGGCTAAACAACATTTAATTTTTTGTGTGTATCACATTTTCTTTACCAACTCATCCATTGATGGACACTTAGGTTGTTTCTTTGTCTTGGCTATTGTAAATACAGAGATGAATATGAGGGTAAAGTTGTATTTATTGGTTTTGTTTTCTTCCAACAGATATCCAGAAGTGGAGCTGCTGGATTGAATGTTAGTTCTCTTTTCAGTTTCTTGAGGAAACTCCATAGTGGCTGCGTCAGCTTACATTTACCCAATAGTGTACAAGGATTCCCTTTTTTCCACATCCTCGCTAACACTTGTTATTTTTTTGTCTTTTTGAAAATAGCCATTCTAACAGATGTGAGGCAATAGGTCATTATGGGTTTGATTTGCATTTTCTTGATGTCTAGTGATTTGACTACCTTTTAAGTTACCCGCTGGCCATCGGTATGTTTTCTTTGGGAAAATTTCTCTGCCCATTTTAAAATCAGAGTATGTGTTTTTTTGCTATTGAGTCGTATGAGTTCTTTATACATTTTGGACATTAAACCCCTATCAAAAATGTGATTTGTAAATATGTTCTCCCATTCGGTGGGTTGCCCTTTCATTTTGGCGATGGTGTCCTTGGCTGTGCAGGGGCTTCTGAGTGCAGTGTAGTGTCACTTGTTTTCTTTTCCTTTCGTTGCCTTTACTTTTCGTGTCAGTCCTGAGACTGATGTCAAGGAGCTTTGCCGCTGAAGTTTTCTTCTAGGAGTTTCACGGTTTCAAGATCTTACCTTCAGGTTTTTAAGCCATTTTTGGTTAGTTTTTGTGTATGGTGTACAATAGGGGTTCAGTTTCATTTTTTTGCATGTGACTGTCCAGTTTTCCCAACATCAATTATAGAAGAGACTGTCCCTTCCCCATTGTATATTATTGGCTCATTTGTCATGTATTAATTGACCATATACGTGTGGGTTTGTTCTGGGATGTCCATTCTGTTCCATGGATTTATATGACTGTTTTTATGCCAGTACCATACTATTTTGATTACTATAGCTTTATAATGTAGTTTTAAATTAGAGTAATGCCTCTTGCTTTGTTCTTTTTTTTTCTTTCTCAAGATTGCTTTGGCTATTCAGGGTCTTTTGAGGTTCTCTAAAAATTTTAGGATTGCATTGAATCTCCAGTTTGCTTTGGATAGTATGGACATTTTAACAATATTAATTCTTCCCATCCACGAGCATGGAATATATTTCTATTTATTTGTGTCTTTAATTTTTTCATTAACATCTTGTAGTTTTCAGTGCACAGGTTTTTCACTTTCTTGGATAAATTAGGTATCCAACATTTAGGTATCCTAGATTTATCCAAGATTTATTCTTTTTTTATCCATTGTAAATGGGATTGTTGTCTTAATTTCTCTTTCTGATAGTTTGTTATTGGTATATAGAAATGCCTTTTCTATATTGATTTTGTACCCTGCATCTTTACTGAATTCATTGATTAGTTCTAACAGTTTTTTGGTGCGGTCTTTAGAGCGTTCTATATATGTCATCTACAAATAGTGACAGTTTTACTTCTTTCTTTTTAATTTGGATGCCTTCTATTTTCTCTCTTGCTAGATGATTTTTATTTTAATCAGTCATTTAATCTAGTACAGGGGTGTCAAACTCATTTTCAGCAGGGGCCACATCAGCCTCATGGTTGCCTTCAAAGGGCCAAATGTAATTTCAACTTCTTAACAGTGAAGGAGTAGTTACATTTATACAGTCTTAAACTTATTTTGGCCCTTTGAAGGCAACCCTGAGGCTGATGTGACCTCCAGTGAAAATAAGTTTAACACCCCTGACCTAGTAGGTAGTATTTATAAATTCCTTTCTTCAAATTTTTAGAAATATTCTTTCATTTTGAAACAATAGCTCAAAATATAGCTGTTTTATTCTATTTTATTGGATATTTGAAGAGCTTCTAAATATTTATATTAATCTCAATGATACGTATTTATTGAAATTTGCTATAATTTTTAGTAAGCCTGTTGTTGTGAGCAAGGGAGCACCGCTGAAAGGGGTCAGTCATGCAGGCTTGTGTCTTTTCCACGGAGCTAGTTTCATTGGAAGAGACCTCACCAGTAAGCCAACAGAGTCATGTGCAGGGCACACACAGAGAGTGGGAGCTTACACGACAGAAGCGAGCAAAGTGAGCGTTCAGTGTGAAGTACCAGCCACTGCTGTCGTCTGCAGGTGGTGAGGCAGGCATCTGTCTCAAACCAGGCAGCCACAGTTGGTGGCACGTGTCTGGAAGTCCCACGGGGTTTTGAGCATGACCCATGGTATAGCCAAGCTCGAGCACTGGGTGGTCAGGTCTCTGAGTTCTTATAGCCTTCTCACTCACATTGGCATCCAATGGAGTCCTTATCCAAGTGTCGAGACTTGCGGTTTGGGGCATTCTGGGCCCCTCCGAAAGGTGTACCTGTTACATCCCATGACCTCAGCCTGGACATAGCACCTGACATCACTATTATGGCTGACAGTGACTCCATGTTGGATTGTCAAAGGTGTCCAAAATGTCGGCTTGGCCCTCGTGCTACACAGCTGTGTTCTAGTGCGAAGGAGAAAGTGTAAACTAGACAGCGGGCCCATCAGAGTGTGCTCTGGCATTCTCCTCCTTTCTTCTCCCCCAGGGGCCGTGCACCCCTCTCCTACCCACCAGCTTTCCTCTGCTCTGTGTCTGCGTTTGGGCCTGGTGGCTTCTGTTTTTCAGTGTAAAACTCCTGACCTCAAAGGAAGAAATGCTGCTTCCACATGTGGTGCAAATTGGTCTGCTCTCTCTGACAACTTTATACTAATATTTTTATTATTTTGGTGTTTGAGAGAGAACTTAAGATGTGGGGAGAAAGGGATAATATGAGATTGCAGTTCATGTGGCAGCCACAGTTTAATTTTATGGCAAAACCAATGACTTTGGAAATGATGACGTATTTATCGCACTGAAAGCTTTGTGTTGGCAATTTCTTTTAAAGAAAGTGATTCTTATTATTCTAGCAGAGACGTGCACACCACCCTCATGCTGTGAAAGACACTTTTTTTTCTTTTCCGAGCAGGGGTCTGGGTGGGAACATCAGGCTTAGGGTTTTTTGGTGCTTGCTTCTACTGTTTTATTTCTAAGTGAATTGAGACCATATGGTCGCATAAACCCAATGCGAGGTGGTTCAGAGATTTAATTGTGTGGCCTTGAGATATTTCTAGTTTTGCTTGCAATTAGTGGGAAATAATGTGTTCAGAGAACAATTTATAAGTCACACAGACCCACTGGAGAAAAAGCCCACTCCAGGTACTGTCGTGTGTCCAAGAGAAGTGGCAGATCGCCATGGAGGTGACTAATCAAGGAGACTAAGCCCTTTCCCTTTTCCATATGACAACATTTATTTGCTGTGACACTTATTTCACAGTGTCAATTTTCCTTGCTAATATGCCCTCACCCTAATCCTCATTTTACATGCATCAGTGTTCACCCCCACCCCCTCATTGATGAAGCTTGGCTTCAGGCTAGCAATTTTAAGTGATGCAGCTGTGGTTTGCTAAATGCATCTAGCTGCTGCTTCTGTACTCTTCTGAATAGAAAGAGATCTTCCAAGTATTTCCTGGAGGGAATGGTCCTACAGGAAATATTGAGACAGCCCTTGTGTTGATACATGCAAAATATGCTTCTCAATAATACATGTTGATGATAATCAGATAAATGGAGTGTGGACTCATAACTTGAGCAGTTTGATTGGCTAATAAATAGGATGTTTATTCTCTATTAATACACTGGACATACCAAAGGCAACTAACTGCTTCATTGATTTAAAAAAAAATCATAAGAGTCCTATTTCTCAGCCTCATTTTAATTTATAAGAGCAGTGAGGGCTTCTGGGACTGACTTGGAGTATTTTCAGAGGATTAAGTCTGGTTCAAAGGCCTTTGGCTGTGCAGGAGGCCACAGGCTTCACCTGGGCCAGGTGCCTCCATTGTCACACCTTAATTACAGTATTTGCATCTTGAGTTGTCCACTGTTGGTTTTCTGAGACTTTGAGAGTGCTTAGTGTAATTTGCTTTTCAGTTTCTGACCTAGCAAGTGAATAATTTTCCCAAGTAATTGTTAAATAAGAGAAAACCTTTGCTGAGGGAAAAATAGTCTTCAGAACTTATGACAGCACTCTTCAATAGGACATGCGACAGTACTGGAAATGTTCATTTGTGCTATCTAATGCGGCAACCTCGAGTTGCCGGTGGCTAGCGCAACTGTGGAACTGAATTTTTTATTTCATTTAATTTAAATTTAAATGTAACTAGCAACATGTGGCTGGTAGCTACCATACTGGACATTATGATGTAGATTCAAGGTATTTTTTAAAGACCGAAAACAGTTCTACCTGATGGTTCAGAATAAATTTAATGGGCTTAGGTCTACTCCAGGATAAATTCATATATTTTTTGGTCTTAAGCTGAGTTGAAGAGAGGCTTATGTTTTTGAAGTGGTCCATACTTTGTATTTATGCAACAGCGTATTGTCAGTACTGGCTTGTGATTATACTGATTCTGAAAGAGAGCGTGTGCTGCTTGTCTGTGAAGAGTGCTTTGGTGGGCTCCTGCGCTATTCACAAACTCTAGGGACAGACGTTGTACCTGTACCAGGCTGATGCTCATTTACCTTTAATAATGGAACATTATTACAGTGTTTTGGGGGGTATTTTAAAAATGCTGCTACCAACAGATGTTGTCAGGGAGGAAAAATGTCTTCTCTTTTAGATTCTTAGACTGGTCTAATAATCAAATGAACATAAAACAGATGAATAGGATTAAAAAACAAATTTAATTAGTTATATATAGGGGCTTCATAAGAATATGAGGTACCCATGATAGTCAGACAATTGAGGCTTATGTGTGATTCTGAGCTAAGAAGAAAGGGGATAGGAATCTGGGACTTCAAAGGGGAGGAAGATGCCCTGGTCAGGAGGCGGCTCAGCTGGTTGGAGCGTTGTCCTGTGTACCACAAAAGGTTGCGAGTTCAATCCCCTGTCAGGGCACATACCTAGATTGCGGGTTCAATCCCCAGTCAGGATGCGTGCAGGAGGCAACCAGTTGGTGTTTCTCTCTCTCTCTCTCTCTCTCTGTGTCTGTCTCTTTCCCCTTTCCTTTCTCTCTAAATTCAATAAACGTATCCTCAGGTGAGGATCTAAAAAAAGTAGAGGGGAGGGGAGGAAGACAATGTTCAGGGACATGGAAAGAGTTAATGTTTTGTAACAAATGTTTGTCATGCCAGGCAGAGGCAAAGGGACATAGAGAGGACTTTGATCTCTAGGCCTGCCCCAGCTCCCCTCACCACACCTGATCCATATCCTTTATAGTTATCTCTCAGTAATAAGTGTGTCTCTCTGCCTCCTGGTGCAAGGAGGGATCCTTTCAGATGGTAGATTTAGCTCCTGTGTTCAAGGGGACACGAGAGGATCAGAGTGTCCTTTTTTATATTTTGGCTGTTTCTGAAATACTTTCATTCAAAATAATCCATGTGCCCATGTGGCATATTTTGGGGTGGCAAAGTTTGCTCCCCTATACTATCATACCTCCAGTTCTTTCAACTTTACATATTATTCACAACTCACCTGTTTTTTGCCTTAAAACCCCTATCCTTCAGCTCATCTGCCTTTTACTTTGTTTGCTGCTGCAGGCCATGAATGAGATCAGAGCCCCAGGAGAGCTCACTGGGTGGGGTGGAGTTAGGTGAAAGGTGGGGTCCTGAGCTGCGGTGTGGGGGTGTCTGCTGGGGAGTATCTAATTTAGTGGAGATTCTGAGGAAGAATGGGAATCTGTGTCTTGGTGATGAGAAGCCTCATTGATTCTCTCACTCAGCGAGAAAGCGCTCTTCTCTGTGAGAGAGGTGGAGCTCTGCTCGCCCCTCAAGGACTGCATCTCTTCTCCAGCGGGGAGGCTCCAAGGGCACTCTCAGACCCACACACTTCTTGACTAATGACAGTTTGGTTATGCGTTTATGCCTGAGCGATAAGCTGTTTGTGATTCAGCCTTTTAAGTAAAAGCACTGAGTCATGGGAATTAGTGTCTAGCAATGTTTGACTGATTCCCAAAGTGTTGAAAAAGAAGGTCCGGCTGGTTTGTTTGTTCAAACTTCTACTTATTCCCATTAGCAAAGAAAAAAGAAGTTAGGTTTCTCTTGAGCTTGGTGATATCCTTTATAATAACCTTTGAGATCAATATAGAGCTGGCCAGGTACACTTCATCTTACAAATAGAGTAAGGGTTTTGGTTTTCCAAGTATACACATCAAGTAAATAATAACCTCTCTTTCAGATAAGCATGCAAAGAACTTTCGTTCTTCCTAGAGTATTCATTAATAGTCCACATTCACTGCTTGTGAGTCTCTTTTCAAGGGGATTCATAGTATAGTATGATTTCTGGGAATACACAGCTAGGCCATATACACCATCAGCCTTGGAGTAGCTTATATGAATTCCAGCCTTGCCCTCCTTTCCAAAAAGAGGGAGAGAAAAGGCTCAAGAGAGTGTGCCTGAGAAGATCAGCTCTTTGTCTTCTTAGAAATCTTATCTGTGGGCATCAAAATTAACTTCTTACCAAGCCCTCTCAATAACAGCGATACAATGTAATGATGATGCCTGGTAACCACTTTCTGTAAGTTTGTCTAGGGGAAAGTTCTGCATCCAGGAATGGAGGTGTCAGATAAGTTGGATGGGCTACAACCGCAATTGAATCAAGGTCCTAGTGAAATAAAGAGCACCTTGCAAATATTTTTTGTGGATGGGAAAACCACCTGAATATTAAAAGTGGTAAGAGAAAAAAAATGAACTTTAATGCTGCATCTAACAACCTACTGAAAACTTCACCAGAAAATGTAAGAATGTAAAGTGGATGAACTCAGTCAAGCTTGACGTCGACAGGAACTGTCTCCCCTCTAGTTATAGATGTTTCAGGAGACAGCATCTCAAACTGAGTTGTTGGAAGTGCCATCAGATTTTCTCAGGGGACTGTTGCTGCGGTTGGAACTGTGCTCCTGATGGAGCAGGCATCAAATAAATTGGACCCATGAATATTAATAATTCCTTAAAAGTAAATGCACGGTGGCTCTAAATCACTAGCCCACAGACACGGCGACATTGTGCCCACACTGCAGTGAGTGCCATTAGGTACAGGTGTCCGCCAGTCTTGTAAAGTGATCATGTAGAAATGAAGTCCTAGCAAGCCATAAACTCAACCCAAAGCTAAGCTATATAAAAATTCAAAATCTAATGAGTAATCGTTTCTCTTAGGGATTTTAAATTATGACTTAAATGGTCTCGTTAGACTGTCCTAGGAAGTTTGAACTAATAAAGTTTTCATTTAAATTCTCCCATACCAAATAGTGGCATTGAAAATAAGTCCATGTATATATAGTATCTTTGTTTTTCAATGAATAAACATTTGAAAGAAGACATGTACCTTCCATTTGCCTCCTCCAACTCTATTGAAGTTGATTCAAATTGAAATTTTATCTCTTCTGGCCTCCCAGAGAGAATTAATAGGACAGGACAGTGAGAAGCTAGGAAAATTCCTTGGCAAGTGGAATAGGGAAACTGAGACAGGTAGCTGAACACAACTGCCAAGCAATTCATAGCCAGGTACAGAGGGGTCACCAGGGCAGAAAGCCCAGCAGGGGCAAAACTGGAAAACAAGGACCTCACCCCCAGGGCAACCTCTTTTCCTCTGGCCTTTCCTCCCTGGAGATAACATCTAGGCCTCAGTTGTATTTCATCTCCAGGCCCAGAGAAGAAGCAAAACCAGGTGGGCCATGCCAGAACCAACTGCAATGACTAAAGAGTCCCACCCTGCCACTCACCAGTCAGTGGAGACCATGACCCTGATAGGGCACATTGGGAGAACTGACGAATACTCTACTGAAACCCTCCCCTGAGATTCCCACCTGCAAGGAAGAGAGAAAAGCCTCAAGACAAAGGATCTAGCACAGTGGGGAGCAGCCAGAGCCATTTTCCTTTACCTTCCCCCACCTCCCCACTTCTTCACAGCCGCATGTCTCCTACATTCTCAGGCAACTGACAGCTGGCAGCTTGTCCCAGGCTGATCCTTTGAACCTGTCCCTGAAGACCCTTTTCTCTGATTTCCCAGTGAGCTAAGGCAGCCCAGCCTAGTCTCCCCTGTTGCTTCTCCTATGCTAAGCCCTTCCTTGCTTCATTATCCCTAGCTTTAATACATGTATCCTCATAGTCACCTGGGCTCATGTTGTGAAATCTTTCCTACATGAGGTCAAGAGCCCACACACTACAGCTGGCCCTACACAGACCCACTTAGGGCCAGGCCTCTGTCCAGTAACATTAGGACTAAAAAAACTAACCTCCTCAACATTTACTGTAGTGGTTAGCAGTCGGTTTGAAAAACATAAAAACCGTGACCAGATCATTAGCAAGCACTTTTATTTTTTCAGAGAAGCTATAAAATATCTCCTGAAATTTCTCTGAGAAAAGTTCCTTCTAATACAAAAAAAGTGCAGGAGCAAAACTGGGGAAAAAAGTGAATTTGCGTATGTGGGTGCTTTTCCTGTTCCTCTAGCATGTGTCAACTCATACTGCAGGATCTGGCACAAATAGCACCCTTTATTACAAAACCTTTTATTACAAAATCATAAGCATGTAATTCTGTAACATAATAACATCACACTTCAGCATACCATATGATATTTTAGGTGAAATGTTCAAATTAAAACTATAAATTATTACACCCGTATTATTACCTTACCAACCACACTCAAGCAGGCATTACTTCTGCCAGACCCTGTATGTCCCAGGAACTTTGCTGGGGATACAACATCAAAATCACCATACTCACGGAGTTCCATGTAAGGGATGAGGACCCACCTAACATTTTAATGAACTATAGAAATGATCCCTGAAAGTATATAGTCTTTCCACATAACATTTTGAAAGTGAAATTCATCATCAGATATATGGAACACTCTGGAAATAAGGAGAGATGTAGCATAGGAGCGTGCTAAAATTGGGGAAAGTGAAGCCTGAGAAAATGAGCTGGAGAGAAAGCACATGGGAAAATGAGGAATGAGAAACCATTCCTTAAAGGAAATTGCTGTAGTTTGGGAAATGTTCTGCTAAATATTTGTACTGCAGGCTGTAAATAGGTGCTCCATGTGAAGGGGCAGTTGTGGCTGAATTTGAGTGTGCGGCATCTCAAATTCCCATTTTGGGGAGTCTCAAACTGCCTAACCAGTTTGAAGTCTCTGAGATGTCCCCTGCCAAGAAAACCACTTAAATTGGTTTAATCCAGGGTCTTTCCAAACTCAGTGGAGCGTAGGATCCTTATAATATTCTGTAGAATGATTTTTGTTCAGTGTTTCAGGGAATACTGTCTGCTGGAGGCTAAAAGGGGCTGGAACGCTTGGCCCAGGAGGCTCAAGGAAGCTCCAATTTTGAATTTTACTTTGTGTAAAAATGTGAGTGTCTTAATGTCCCCTATCTGAAATAGAACTGCTGTAATTACACTGAGCCCCTTTGCTTTGGAGAGGGATAAAAGGAAGTGGCTGACTTCTTATTCTCAGGGGACTCACAGCTAAATGCTAAATACAGAGACAGAAATGCAAGCTATCTTGACAGTAAGATAATTGTTTTCAATAGAGCTTTTGCAGAATGCTCAAGGAGAATGCTCACTAATATTCTATGGAGATTCAGTGAAGAGATGCTGCTTCACCCAGATTTATATGCCTGGAAGTTGGATGAGGGAGGTTGGATGAGGGCTGCCTGGATCATGGAGTGATGTAGGTCCAGGTTAAAACCTTAGGGATTGTCAGGGAAGGTGCAGAAGGTGGATTTGACAGGAAGTGGGGAATGGATAGGGAAGGAGTAACTTAGAATTCTGAAAGCTTTTGTTCTGGGCAAGTTAATATCAAATTCTCTTACTGGTTGTGTTTCCACCTAGACTCTTGTCTGGTGCAGAGTAGACATCAAGAAATGAGTGGATGCCTTACCAGTGTGACTCCATTGGTTGGAGCATCATCCTATAACTGGAAGGTAGAGGGTTCAATTACCCATCAGGGCTCATGCCTGGGTTGCTGGTTTGATCCCCAGTCTGGGCACATGTGAACCCCATGTACAGGAGGCAACCAATTGATGCTTCTCTCTCTCTCGCTTCGATGTGTCTCTCTTTCTTTCTTCTTCTCTCCCTCCCTCTCTTTCTGAAAGCAAAGGAAAAAAACTGTCCTCGATGAGGATTAAAAAAAATTTTTAAAGGAATGAGTAGATTGATCAAATTATATTTTATAATGTGCATTCCTATTCCACATAGTATTAATGACTACTTTAATTTTCATGGATAATGTTACAGTCTTTCACCATATGTGTGTGAACCTCCTAAGAGTCCCATGATGAGTATCGTTCTCAGTACCACCAGATCTCACTCAAGGTTTGTAAATTCTTACTTCTAGGTATTTACTATCTCAAATTTACCCAATGTTCTTAGATTTCCAGAAGATACTATTGTCACCAAACAGCAATTAGGGTTCTGCTGCCTGCCACGACCCTCTAGGCAAAATTCTAGAGGCAAAGGTTTGGTGATAAAGGAAAGGAGTCTTTATTCAAAAGCTTCACAATTTTGGACAGACTTCTGGCCAAGATGAAGGCATAGGTAGACTGTGCCTCTTCCCACAATTAAAAGAAGGACAACAACAAATTTAAAAGCAAAAAGCAACCATAACTGCCAGAAAATTGAACTGTATGGAAGTCCAACAACCAAGGAGTTAAAGAAAAAACATTCATCCAGACAGGTAGGAGGGGCAGAAACGGGCATCCAAGGTGGAAAGGACTTGCAGCAAGGCGATGGCTGGCAGAGTGAGCAGTCCCACATTTGTGTGCAGATAAACTGGGAGGAACAACTGGGGAGCAAGACAGACCGCACAACCCAGGGTCCCAGTGCAGGAAAATAAAGCCTGAAAACCTCTGACTGAAAAAACCTGAGAGAGTTGTGGTGTTGGGAGAAACTCCCAGCCTGACAGGAGAGTTTGTTGGAGAGACCCACAGGGTCCGATAACATACACAAAACCACCCACTAGGGAATCAGCACCAGAAGGGCCCAATTTGATTGTGGGTAGTGGGGGAAGTGACTGAAAGCCAACTGAGAGCTGAGCAAGCAGCACTGTTCCCTCTCAGACTCCTCCCCCACTGACTGCATCACAACACAGCAACTTGGGTTGCCCTACCCTGGTGAACACCTAAGGCTCCACCCCTTGCTACATAACAGGTGCACCTAAGACCAAAAAAAAAAAAAAATGGCCCAAATGAAAGAACAAATCAAAGTTCCAGAAAAAAGACAACTAAATGATGAAGAGATAGCCAACCTATCAGATGCATACTTCAAAACACTGGTAATTAGGAAGCTCACGGAATTGGTTGAGTATGGTCTCAAAATAGAGTAAAAAATGAAGGCTATGAAAAGTGAAATAAAGGAAAATGCACAGGGAACCAACAGGGATGGGAAGGCAACTGGAACTCAAATCAATGGTTTGGAGCAGAAGGAAGAAACATTCCACTGGAACAGAATGAAGAAACAAGAATGCAAAAAAATGAGGAGAGGCTGAGGAACCTCTGGGACAACTTTAAACGTTCCAACATCCGAATCATAAGAGTGCCAGAAGGAGAAGAGGAAGAGCAAGAAATGGAAAACTTATTGGAACAAATAATGAAGGAGAAGTTCCCTAATATGGCAAAGGAAATAGACTTTCAGAAAGTCCAGGAAGCTCAGAGAGTCTCAAAGAAGTTGGACCCAAAGAAGCACACACCAAGGCACATCATAATTACATTACCCAAGATGAAAAATAAGGAGAGAATCTTAAAAGCAGCAACAGAAAAGGAGACAGTCACCTACAAAGGAGTTCCCATAAGACCATCAGCTGATTTCTCAAAAGAAACCTACCAGGCAAGAAGGGGCTGGTAAGACATATTCAAAGTCATGAAAGGCAATGACCTACATCCAAGATTAGGAATGACCTCTATCCAGCAAAGTGCTTCCCAGATAAGGTCAAGTTAAAGGAGTTCATCATCACCAAGCCCTTATTATATGAAATGTTAAAGGGTCTTATCTAAGAAAAAGAAAATTAAAACTATGAACAATAAAATGACAACAAACTCACAACAACAAACTCACAACTATTAACAACCGAACCTCAAAATAACAAAAACAAAAATGAATTAAGCAAACAACAAGAATAGGAACAGAGTCACAGAAATGGAGATCACATGGAGGGTTATCAGTGGAGGAGTGGGAGGGGGAGAGAGGGAAGAAAGGTGCAGGGAATAAGTAGCATAAATGGTAGGTAGAAAATAGGCAGGGGGAGGTTAAGAATAGTAAAGGAAATATAGAAGCCAAGGAACTTACATGTATGACCCAGGGACGTGAACTAAAGGTGGGGAATCAGGGTGGGAGGGGGTGTGCAGGGTGGAGGGGAATAAAGGGGGGAAAATGGGACAAATAATAGCATAATCAATAAAATATATATTTTTGAAAAGGCTTCACAATTTTGGAATAACAGCTTTCCACATTCATTAGTCACTTAGGCCCATCAATTAAGGCTAAACTCTTTAACACCTGAGTTTTCCTATCATTCACCTTGTTAATTTTAATTATCTTCTATGGAATTAGCTTACAAACTAAAACAACATAAGCTATACAATTTTGGAAGAATGGCAGGCTTCTGCCTCAGAGATTGTCCCTTCTAGAACACTGAAAGAGGAATAACTGGGCCACTCTCTGCCAGGCCAGCCCAATCCTAGTCTGTGTACAGATTTCCTACTTGTCCAAAATACCATCCGTTGGGAAGTGCAGGCAGCTGCAGCACCATCCTCTAAGCATCCTCGAGGAAGAAGAGTGGGAGAGCCAGAGAGAGCCAATGCCTGCCTGTCTGAGAGCCCTTCTTTTATTTCAAATCTTCTTGCCCATAATTCCATGCGCTCTGGAGGCGTTCAGCTTCTCAGCCAATCCTTTCCTAGACTATTTACCATTGCCATGGCAAACTCCTCCTATGGCCCCTCCCTACTTCTCCCCAGGGATCTGATGAGGTCTCTCTGTATCACTATCCTATTATATATACATATACGTTATATATTTAATATATTATAGGTACACATTATATATTATATTATATTAGATATTTTATATATACATTATAGATAATATGATATAATATATACACATGTGATATCAATAGACGCAAAATAGATATGACAAGCCATGAACAACCATAAATATAACACCCACCGGGGAGGCTCCTTCTGAACCTCCCGTGTGATAGTCCCCCACTGCCTCCTTCTGTTTTCACTCCCACCTCTGTCCTGAACTTTGTGTTTATTATTCTCTGGCTTTTAAAAATGATTTTCCTAAACAGCAGCATTGTTTAGTTTCAAAAAATTAAGTTGTATGTGATCTCCTGGGTTTTACTTATTTTCACTCAACGTTGTGCCAAAAACTGTACCCATGTTTTAATATAGGTGCATTATTACACTGCAGGGTAATGTGCCATGCTTTCTCCAGTGAGGGACATTGGGGCTGCTTGCAGTTTTTTGCTTCTGTGAACAGCCGTGTATGTGGCTCCTGCTGTGTTAAGGTTTCTCCGAGCAATGTACCCAGGAGTCAAATTGCTAGATAAGTGGACCATTGCCAGGTGTTTGAGCGTTTGCATCCATAGGTGATGATGCCAACTGCTTTTCAGAGTGGTTGTAGCAATTTACATACTTTTCAACATCTTAAGAGTTTTTCTTGCACTTTCTCCTCTCCAGCCCTTAGTATTGTAAGACTTCCTAATTTTTACCTATCTGAATTTGGTTTCCTCCTTGTGAAGTGCCTGTTAATGTCCTTTGCTGGTTTTTCTATTGGGCCATTTGTAATTTTCTTACTGATATATAGGAATTCTTTGGTATACTCTGAGTATTAAAATTGTATTAACTTACATGTGTGGCAAATGCCTTCTCCCACTTCGTTGCTTGCTTTTTCAATCTCTCCATGGTTTCCTTCAGTTTCATGTCAGATTAATCAGTTAAGGATTAAGTCATAGATTCCCATCTATGGCTCGGGTTTTCTGTTTCTAGAAACCTTTTTCTTGAGATCATAAAGGTAGTTTCCCATATTGTTTTGTAAATTTTTATTGGTGATTTTGTCGTATTGAATTGATTTTTTTTTTTGTATAGGATGTCAAGTAGCAGTCTAATTTTATTTTTTTTCTATGGGCATACACAATTGTACCAGTGCCATTACTGGAATGGTTAGCTCTCTTTTCCCTGATCACCCTCAGCACCAACCCTTTTATCAGTCAAGTGCCCGAATTCGAGGGAATGATTCCGGCATTTCCTCCTTTTCCTTAGTCCATTTGTCTACCTCTCTGGCAGGTGCATGTGATCTCTTGTCCCAGCTGTGTAGTAAGTCTTGAGGTCCTCTGCAGCTAGTCCCCCTCACCTCTTTTTCTGGAGATATTTGTCTCTTTATTTGTTT
>VMDR010021357.1:0-16894 GCA_007922815.1 Macrotus californicus | reverse complement strand
AGTGGGACGCCAGAAATTCATTCAGTCATTCATGGCATGTTTTTTCAGCCCTGTCTCCAAGCAGAGTGGCTCTGGTGGCCAGAGGAAACTCGTGGTCGATGGCCCATCACAGGCATGGCAAGAGGGGAGGGCATGGAGGGGCAGGGACCAGAGTGTTTTCTACACTTGCCAAATCTGCCTTGGTCTCTGAGCTGCTGATTCTGCATGATCCTGCTAGAGGGGTGGCCCTGGGGTCCAGAGGAGACCACCTCATGGGTCCCTACAGCACCCACCACACCACCCCTCCTGCCTGGAACGTGTCTGCCTGTGCTCCCAAGCAGGCACCCCTGGCCCTACCCCAGGACCCCAGCACAGTTGCAGGAGCCTCACAGAGCAAAGTGATTAAAAATCTCAAGTTCTGGAGCCAGATCGCCTGGGTCTGAATCCCAGCTCTGCCCCTCAGGAGTTGTGTGGCCGTGAGCAAGTTACTCAAGCCCTCTGTGCCTCAGTTTCTTCATCTGTAAACTAGGGAGGTAGTCCCTGCTTCGTGGGACTTCCATGAGGGTTAGATGAGTTAGCGTATGTAAAGTACTCCCATATCTGACTCAAAGTCAGCCAGTGACATGTGTAGCTCATGCCAAGTCCCACAGCACCTTTCTTGTCACTGCTGCACGCAAACCCCTCTAAGAGACAAGAGAATCTCATTTCCACCACACTCGGGGACTGCGCTTCGCAGTTCATGAGGCATGTGATTATCTGTGATAACTACCAGTCTCCAAGGGCCTCCGAAGCACTGGGCACAGTCAGGCATTAAACGTGCATTTGCTCGAATCCTAGAGAACCTTCTCTTGAGACCGTAGGCTCCGTGACAGCCGGGACCTCGTTGGAACAATTCTCCGGTGCTGGCTGAATGAATGAACAGCGGAAGGACCCATCCAATGAACTCTGGTAGGTAGATCTTCCTCCCATTTCACAGATGGGAAAACAGACTCAGGCCCGCACAGCATTCTCACAGGACCCTCCCAACCACAGTTGCTACTAAGTACCTAATCTTGGGCAATTGGCTGACCTTCTCTGTGCCTCAGTTTCCTCATTGGCAAAATGGGGCGGACAACAGTACCTTCCTCAGAAGGTTGTTATGAAAATTGAATGTTTCGAAAGAAAAGAAACGAAAAAGAAATGTTTCAATACGTGTACAGAGCTGAGAACAGTGCACAGCACACAGCACACCCTCAAGAAATGTCAGTTGCTGTGATCAGTGACCCCATTAAACGGAGCGGTTAAGCAGCAGGGCCGAGACGAAGCTGGGTCTGGAAGCCATGGTGCCTTTTCGCAGGCGTGAGCACCTTCATTTGGTCTAACATGACTCTGGAATGCTGTCATGGGCAGCGACACCCTCAGCTGGGAGCAAGCTGCTAAATGGATGAGGAGGTGCTTCTGCTGCATCAAAATAAAACCAAACAGGCAGGTTTGAACTTGCACGCAAAAGTGTACACACAAGGATGCTTCCTGCTGCATTTTTTTTTGTTAAATAAGGCAAAGATGGAAGTTGTGTGGCCGTGAGCAAGTTACTCAAGCCCTCTGTGCCTCAGTTTCTTCATCTGTAAACTGGGGAGGTAGTCCCTGCTTCGTGGGACTTCCATGAGGGTTAGATGAGTTAGCGTATGTAAAGTACTCCCATATCTGACGCAAAGTCAGCCGGTGACATGTGTAGCTCATGCCATGTCCCACAGCACCTTTCTTGTCACTGCTGCACGCAAACCTCTCTAAGAGACAAGAGAATCTCATTTCCACTGCACTTGGTCCATCCCAGCCCAGTGTCCATCACAAGGTAAAATGGGATTTAGGGACTGATAGCCAGCTAAGAGCAGAAATATTATACTGGAAACCTAGACTGTGTGTCTTATTTTCCCCTCTGGGATGGCAAATTGGCCATACTGACTTTGAGTTTGGTTTAAAACCAGGAGAGCCCAGTGTTTGTAAGCATTCCCTGAGGGGGAAAAGCACATTTTGCTATGGATAAGCTAGCGGTTTCCCAATCCATCTGCCATTGGTACTGGGCTTACAGCTGGACTACATTTCCCAGCCTCCCTTGCAGCTAGGCGTAGCCATGTGACTAAGTTCTAGCCAATGGAATTTGAGTAGAAGACAGGTGCCCTAGTCCCAGCCCTGGCCCATAAAAACTCCCTTGTGATGCTCACATGTCCTCTTTCCACCAGTGCAGACTCAGCAGACTGGAGGCCCCAGGGCGTAAATGAGCCACAGCGGGGACAATCCCAGGTCCCTGGATCACCTGGGCCCACTTCACACCCTGACTGGGCTGTTTCATGGGAAAGGAAGAAACTTCTGTTGGACTAAGCCACGGAGATGTGGGGGTTGTTTGTCATAATGGTCAGCCAACGCTACTAGGATAAATTCTTCCAGAAACATGAGATGCAAAAAAGGCGTAGCCCAGGGGATTGGACGAGGAGTCAGGGATGGAAGAAAACCCTACTTTTTGGCAAATACCTCTTTTATACTGTTAGCATATTTATTTATAGCATGTGCCTGCTTTCAACTCAAGAAGACGAACTTTTTTAAGCAGCCAGAAGGAGCAAGGAAAGATGTGGGGGCCTTTCTCAAAGAAATCGCATCGGGTACTCAGTCCATTTTTGTCCTGGCCCTCCCCAGACCATCCCTGGGAAAGGGGTGCCCCTCCGTACTGTCTCGACACAGGCAGCAAAGGGGGTCTGCCTGGGGGCCTTCAGTCCCTCAGGAAGCACAAGGGGGTCCTGCCTCTGACAAGACAGTCACCCACCCAAGCACAAGGGGACCGATGCTTCAATAAGACTCAGTGGTTGGGGAAAGGCACGCGTCTGAGACAACTGTCACCCAGAGGTCTTTAATGTCAGAAGAGCTAGTCCCCTGGAAAGCCCACCGAGAAGGGACCCACTTAACACAGAGACTGAAATTTCACAATTAGAAAAGAGCATGACTTATAATTACCACAGGCTTTCGATACTGTCATTAACATAGAATTAACATAAAATATAATTAACATAGAATTACCATTTGATCCAGCAATTCCACTCCCGGGTACACACCTGAGAGAAACGGAAACAGATGCTCAGACAAAACCTTGTACGTGAATGTTCATAGCAGCATTGATCACAACAGCCAAAAAGCACAACCACCCAAATGGCCATCGACAGACACAGGGATAAATAAAATGTCGCAGAGCCACACGACGGAATATTATTCAGCCCTAAAGAGGGATGAAGCACTGACTCATGCTACAACGTGGGAGAACCCGGAAGACATCATACTGAGTGAAAGACACCAGATACAAAAGACCGATGTTCTGTGGCTTCCGTACGTGAAGTTCCGGACGAGGCAAAGCCATAGAGACAGAAAGGACACGGTGGTTGCCGGGGGCTGGAGGGGGGTGAGGGAGGAGAAGGAGGAACTGCTAAGGGGTACGGTTTTGTTCTGAGGGGATGGAAACGTTCCAGGAGTACGTCGCGCTGGTGGCTGCACACCAGCGTAAATATGCTGCCACCAAATCACACACTAAAATGGTTTCAATGGTGCGTTTTATGTTATGTGAATTTCACCACCAAAAAAAAAAAACCAAAAAGGCATGACTAGGACTTCAGCTTGAAAAATGAAATAAAAACTTTGCAAATAAGACTTTTTTTATGGTTTGCAAAATGTGAATTATAACCGCAACCATAGGTCGGATGAAAGCACGAACAGGATGCTGAGGGCAACCACCTAACTCACTGGACAGAATCGTTAAGGGCGAGAGGCAAGGTCTTCCCCCCTCATTCAACTTCCATGAGGTGGGCTTTCAGACGCCCTCCTGCTGGAATACATCACGGCCTCATCAATTTCCCCCCAAGGTCATCTCTTCATCCTTTGATGTTCAAATCATTCTATTTGGAAGCGCCCCTTAAATTAGCAGTTGGGTGGATTTTCTTTTCCTTCCAGTGCTAACTGCTCAGACTCAGCGGCCTCGCCGGGTTTTGGGCAGCTCACCAACATCCCCTTCCCGGACATCTCTTGCAAGGCACAGTTTTGCTCTGTGATCTGTCCTGCATCTACACTCGGTACCTAGGACTGAATCCACAATTCCAGTTCCTTCAAAGACACGGGTGCGATGGGTGAGTGGGGTCGGTGCTTCTCCACGGGGGACGGTTCTGCCCCCGGCAGGGGACATTGGTCAGTGTCCAGAGACATTTTTGGTCGTCACCAAAAAAAGGGGCATGTCTTCTCTCTCTGTCCTCATGTGCCAAGTACAGACAGAATAGATGCTCATTAAACAGTCGTTCAACTAGTATTTATGAGCACCTACTATGTGCCAGGCGCTGGCTAGGTCCTGGGGATCCGTCCATGAACTAGATAAAGGTCCGCACTCTCACAAAGATGACGTTCTAGAGCAAAACTCAGATAAACAGACAATGATTTGCTACGTTAGGGTGCCACAAATGCTACGAGGGAAAGCAAAGCCGAACAAGGCGGGCCGTCATCACCCGGCAGGCTCGGCCACACTCCAGCGCCGTCCTCCACCCCCGCCACGCACCCCTGAGGTGCTTCGGGAAACCACCACCAGGCCACGTGTTTTTTTAAAGTCCAATTGATCACAACATTCCAGATATTGATCACGTGAGTGATGAATGACTCATCTGGAGAGGCAGGACCTCTCACTACAGATGGCTCTGGTTTTTTTCAATGGAGATAAAATTCATATGACATAAAAATTTACCGTTTTCAAAGTGAACAATTCAGTGGCATTTAATACATTCAGAGGGTTGTGTAATCACCACCTCTACCTAATTCCAGAACATTCTCATCACCCCAAAAGGAGACCCCCGCCCCCTGCCCCTGGCCGCCACTGGCCAGCTTTCTGTCTGTATGGATCTGCCTGTTCTGGACACTTCCTAGCAATGGAATCACACAATACGTGGCCTGCAGTGTCTGGCGCCTCTCACTTGGGAAACATTTCCGAGGTTCTCCCATGTTCCGGCAGGTGTCAGGGCTCCGTTCCTGGTTACGGCTGAGTCACCTGTCATTGCACAAACAACCCGTGTTCTGTCTACCCTTGGTCTACTGAGGGACACTCGGGCTGTCCCCATTTTTGCCCGTCAGACGCTGTGATGAACACTCAGAGACAGGTTGGCCTGACCACCTGTTTGCAATCCTGGGATATAAACCTAGTAGTGGAATGGCTGAGGATGCTCATTTTAAAAAATAAAAAAGCTTCACCAAGAATTCCACGTTTCCCTTGTCTCCTAGCCAACCTCAGCGTCTCTCTCTCAAACACCAGGGAGCAGGTGGGGCCGTCAGCTCCGCCGTGGGGCCCTGGGCGGCCCAGCAGGGGGGCCGGTGGGCACACGGGCTGCTTCTCTCCCGCCCTCGAACACCGTGGCGTGGGTGTGTGAGACTTTCAGATTTCATTTCTGTGCTAAAAATTCAGAAGCCAGATATGAAACGTTACGATTGCACAGCAAAGAAAAATCGCTCCGCCAGCTTCTCTGCGGCAAGGAGTGAACGGGGACCGCGGGCCAAGGACTAGACTGAGCCCCTTCCTCTCACTTTTGGGGAGGCGGGTTAGGTGGTGACCTTTCTCATGTTTCTTTTTAACTGTTTCTTAATTAAGTCATTTAAACAAATGGACATGACACACGAGTGAAAGGCACCAATATGTACACAGTAAGAACTAAGTCACCTCCCACCCCGCCCCCAGGCCAGCCCTTTCCCAGTCCCCCACGAGGTGACCAACATTCCAGGTTCATGACCCCACACATTGGCAACATACACACGCCTGTTTTCCTTTGTCCACATGGGCCGCCCTCGCCGCTCCCTGGTCTCCGCCACGCCTTAGCCACACACAGCACACGTCACCATCCGTGGCCCCGCCTCGTTTCTGTAACAGCAGTGAAACTTTCCCTTGCTTGGACAGATCATAATTCACTAAAACCAATGTTGGCTCTTCCCCAGTCCCTCCTGCCCTGGCCGTTAGGACACGTGTGGGCGTGATACATGTGTTAGCGGGGATCGCAGGGCCAAAGGCATGGTTGGTTTTGATTTTGAGAGGGTGTGCCCATCCGTGTATTTTAGAATGAAGAGAAGGAGGGGCGGAGTCTGTGGGGTAAGAGACTATCTGTATTTAAAATGCAAGCAGGCTCTGAACCAAAGAGCCGGCACCCCCATTGTGTGTGGGGGGGAGCTGAGGTATCAACGAGTGACCCCACAGGGTCCCAACCCCCAGCCAGGCTGGCCCCAGCCCGAGAACGCCCAGTGCCCGAAACTGTTTGTTGATTTATGGCCCTGCTCTGAGGCCACGTTAACCACCACAACTTTTAATCACGCTAACGCGAGCATCCTACGTTACTGAGCACACAACGCAGATGAACAACTCTTCCAGGTGAACCAGCACTCGGTGTGATCGGAGGGGCAAGTCATGTCCTCACTACAAACCAGGCCAGCCCGGGCGGTACCCGGTGGGCTCCGCAGCGCAGGGCCTCCGGCTCCAGGGGGTGCCGGGTGCAGGGCTGGCGAGGGTGCAAGGAGGCAGGCGACGCCTCCCACAAGTCCACAGCCCGGGGTGACCAGGCCAGGCCCCTCTGTCCAGCCGCAGCTGGCCCTATTCTGGGCCAGAAGAGGGACCACTGACTGTTTTTCTCGGGAACAAATCAAAGGCCTGGTATCCATGCCTTTTGCTGGAACAACACCCTGGGCACCCTGTCGAAGCGCCCAGGCTGCCAGAGCAGAGACAACTGGACCAGGATAACAGAGTCACCCTGAGGGTGACGAGACCCACAGGGAAATCTCAGCTCTTGTTTTCCCCACAGAGACACACAGAGGGACTTCGGGGCTGAGGTTCACAGAAGGACGCTGGGGGCCGGGGAGAGGTGTCAGGCTAAACAGTGGTGGCCTGTGGGGCTGATGACAACGTCCTGGAACAAGACAGAGGTGCTGGCTGCACAGCATGGTGACTGCATCCCATGCCACTGACCTGTTCACTTTAAAGTGATTAATTTGTACGCGAACCTCACCTTACTACGTTACCCTCTTAATCCAAGTTCTTGCCCTTGTTGCACGAGGGCCTGCCTAACCCGAGTCCTGTCACCTCTCCAGCCACATCCAGCATCCTCTCTGCCCATCCAGCACCTCATGGGACGGTCACCCTGGACAGCCCAGCTGAGCCTTCGAGGTGCTCCGAGTTCCAGTCCTGGCCCTGCGCAATCCCCGTGCCTCGGTCGCCCCAACTGTAAACGAAGGCACGGGATGAAGAGGAAGATGCAGATCCACGTGTCTGGGCCCCACTGTCCAGTGCCCAGAGCTATGCTGTCCAATACCTTAGCCATGAGCCACGCATGGCTGTTTAAAACTCAGTCACAAAAACCACGAAGGAACACATGACAGAGCCACAAGTTCACTTCCTTGGCCTCCCTGACCACAGCTCAAGGGCTCAACAGCGCACGCGGCCAGTGGCCACCGTCCCGGATGGCACAGACAAGAGAACACTCCTGTCATCACAGAAATGTCCACCAAGCAGTGCTGGCCTGGCGGGCTCGGCCCGGCCACATGCCATGAGGGACACGCTCTCCATGGACTGCAGGCCCCTTCGCAGCTGGGCCTGCGTCCCCACCGCCCACTGGACGCTCAGACAGAGTCTGCGGATACGTCACTGAACGTGTGTGAAGGCGACAGCCCCAGATCCCAGCTACTCTCTGGAAATGCAGACCCCGGGCTCCCTTCCCACTGCTCTTCAAAGAAGCCAAAAATCCTCATTTTATCACTAAGTTGTCCAGCTCTTGGACATTGGCTCAAATTCGTTAAAGCCTTGGGCTGGCCAGACAGATAGGCCCCTGGGCGGCTGGTGGCCAAGACATGCTGGTTTATAGCCACAGCATTAGGAGATGACAAAGGTCCCTTCCACGTGTGCTTTAGAAATGGGCTTGCAGGTCCCCACGCAGAGAAACATTGGGTCTGGAGCCACTGAAACCTCCCGCTCACTCCCCCAGGAGCCGGGGAAGCCGGAGAAGCAGCCAATTACAAACTCCCGGTTTCAAATGTGTGCTCAGCAGAGAAACAATGTGCCCGAGCCCCAGGTGACATTAATATTCTAATTCCAGTCCCTCACAGGATGAAGGTGGCTGGTTGTCCTGGAAAGCTAACAACTCAGATGAATCCCTTTGAAAGGAGTGAAGAAGAGGAGAAAACGGATAATAACACACTAATGATGCAGGGGAGACAGGTGGCCCTGGGGGGGGGATCTGGGGCGGAAGCCACCAGCAGGCTATGATGTGAGGCCCTGGAGCCAGGGCTGGTGGCCCTGCGGGGAGGATCCACAGCAGGCCTGCTGTCCAGGAGTCAGGCCAGAGACTGTGGGTGCAATTTAAACCATGGGCCCCGCCTTGGGAGGGACATCGGATGCCTAAGACCAGGGGGGCATTATGACAGCGGAAAGAACTAAGAGGAAGGTGGATCAAGTCCACAGGACCACCACCTCCCAGCTGGGGAGGTCCACCCCCCACCCCACCTGTCACAGCCTCTGGATGCCGAGAAGCCCTTCGCCCATCACTAGTCCCCTGGTCAGACTGTCAGGGCCAGGTGGCGGCTGGGGATTCACTGGTCATAACGCCTGCGGAGGCCCCACCCGCTGCAATCTCACCACAAAGTACCTGTGAAGGCTTTAAACTATGTCTGCAAGTCCCCCGGCAAGTCTGTGACCTCGAGGAAGCATCAGATCCCCCTCGCTTGATGAGGGCCTTCCCTGTGATGACTCACACACGGAGGAGTGACCCTGAGTGACCGTAAGCCTGGGTGGGTCATCACCAGGGGCTGAATGTGCGAATGGAAAGCATTTTACAGTGAGGCCATGGGGAAGACATACATTGTTAGTCATTGGCATACAAGAGGAGCACCTACATTCGGCTCATTGGATACAATTCTCACTCTAGAAAAATTAGAAAATCCTATCACACTAAAGAAATACATGGGTATTGGTTAATGTCTGCATATGACCGGGCTGTCCTAGGAGTAATCGATTAGAATCTGCACTGTTAAGAGAATGAGCCAAGCGCTACCTCAGGTCAGCTCTGTCGCTTGTGACCTGTCACTTCTGTGAGGATGGCCCACCCAAGGCTGGGACTTTCGCCCTCGCGGATTCCCATGCGCAACTGCGCGCTGCCCCTGGGGGGCGCTGTCAGCCATGTTTTCGTCTTGGGCGTGGTGGGGGTGGGGTGTCAACCGCAGGCGCCAGGGGCAGGAGACAGATCCTGCCTGAAACATTTTTGATTGGCAGGCGATGGCGCCCGATGGCATTCTAGGCCCGCCAGTGAAACGGGGAAGGGGGATAAAAACATACTCTCAGAACTCTGCCCTCTGTGAGCCCGGCCCGCCGCGGGAGGCAAGGCTGGGGCCTGTTTTCCACTTTGTGTCGAGAAGGCCTAAGGCTTTGCAATCCACGGTCACTACCAGGTGAGGGGCTCCGAGGGGCCTTCACAGGACGTCAGCAGGACCCTTCCCGTGGCAAGTGACAGAAACCCAACCCAAAGTTGCTTGAGAGAGAAAAAAATGGGTGTAACCTCTTGGTGCCTGAACTTCCCCCCTTTTACAATGGGTACAACCGTCACAGAGCCCACACCCCCCAGGCTTGCTGAAAGCACTCGCTGGTCGATGCACGCCAGGTGCTCGGATGCGCCGGCGCACACAGACAGCACTACAGAAATATCAGCTGGTTGATGCGCACAGGGGATTTTGGTTGGTGGCTGTTACTAAAATGGCATGCCCAATGACCCTGCTACTCACTTGACCCTAAGCCTCGGTCACCCCTCCAGGACAAGGGACACGGGTCCCACCTGCTCTTTTTAACAGTGGCATGGTTCTCACCACGGAAATGCCACCTCCCCATCAGGGACGCCCAGATTGATAGACACTCAGGCCTCTTTCCTGCCATGACCCACAACGCCATGACAAACGTCCTGGGACGTGTGACCTTTCCTTGTCATGCTTTTCTTCCCAGAAAGTGGAGACTTCCCAGAGGGGGGCTGGCTGGGTCAAAGGCCAGGTTCTCTTTTCATAGATGTTTGCAGGCCACATTCCAACTGTTCTATGTTTTCAAGCAAAGCAACCAAAATATGTGAGAAATCTCTGACCTGGGGCATCTGAGGTCACATGCCCAAGAAAGAAGCCCCAGGAGCCCAGCTGCAGCTGGAGAGCACCTTCGGGGCAAAAGGGGTGAGTGTCGGCTCCAGGGGGAGGGAAAGGGGAGGCCTATCCCCACACAGGGGCTGCCTGCCGGGGGACCCCCAACTCCATAGGAAGGCTGTCCTGGGGCCTTCACTTCTGGGGGAAGCAGCAGATCTTCCTTTGGGAAACCCTCCTGCCTCTGCAAAGCTGAGCCTCAGACTTAAGTGTGGCTGATCGGGGGACACAGGGTTCCATCCCCATAGCCACAGGCCATGCTTCAGGGGTCAGCACATACCCAAGTCAGTCCAATAAAGGTCAGGCCCAGGATTCCTGCTGGGACAACCAGGAAACAGACATGTGATTTCTACCAGTCAGGGAGGAAAGGCTGGAGTGGAGTGTGGCCGACTGGTCAGGTGCAGAAAGGCTGTCTGACCATGAGGGGCACACAGAGGACAAGAGAACGAAGACACAAAGTGAAAGAGCAGCAGCTCTCGTTAAGAGAGTGTTAAGCCCCTGGATCCAGCCATGCCTGAAGCTGTTCTCTCCCTGACCTTCCCACCTCCAAGGACCAGTAAATTTCCAATGTTGACCCTCTCGACTGTGAGAATCCAAATTACTACAGTGACACACCCTTGCATGTGGCACGTCACCTCCATAACAGCCCCCAAAGTCACAGTGTTGAAAACAGACCTCAGTGTCGCACATGAAACAGGGAGAGCTGCGTTCACCTTCAGAACAACCCGATCGGGAAAACCCGGCTTGTAAAACAGGCCCGCTGACGAGGGTCATCCTGAGGCTGGAATAATTAACCAGTGGGTCCTTCAATACTGGTCCCCTCCAGCAGCATCCCTACACAAAACCAGTGGGTCCTTCAATACCGGTCCCCTCCAGCAGCATCCCTACACAAAACCAGTGGGTCCTTCAATACCGGTCCCCTCCAGCAGCATCCCTACACAAAACCAGTGGGTCCTTCAATACCCGGTCCCCTCCAGCAGCATCCCTACACAAAACCAGTGGGTCCTTCAATACCGGTCCCCTCCAGCAGCATCCCTACACAAGGTCTTCTGAGCGGGGAGCCATCATCGAGCTTTGCCTGCAGAGCGAAAAATATCTCACACACACATGTGCTACTATTTTTAAAATGTTACATAAATGCTACTGTAATTACCAAAACCCACTCGTTCAAAAGCATTACAGAATTGACGGCAACTTTCGATCAATATGTTTTCCTTTTTCAGCCAAGACATACCAGCCCCACGATTCTCGTTCAGACCAGCTGGGTAGCTTTTCTGACATTAAAAAGGGGCTCCCGATCTTGGCCACCAAGTGCTGCAGACACATATTTACGGAGCATCCCCAGCTTGGCTGTTTAAGGCAGACTTTGTCTTGGCCAAGGCCAGAGAGCAGGTCATTTATTTAGGCTTTGCAGGCCATGGGATCTCTGTCACAGCTGCGCACCTCTGTCACTGGGGTGAGAAAGCAGCCATCGACAGGAGGTAAGCAAATCCAGGTGGCTGTATTGCAATAAAACTTTATTTACACCAACAACTGGAGGGCCGGATTTGGCCCGAGGGCCGTGGTTTGGTGCTGCCTGGTTCCAGGGGTGCAGAAAACAACAAGACACATGTCAGGGCCAGGCCAGCCCGGGGTCACACGTCTCTGAGGTGCTGTGGAAGGAGGCGGAGAAAACGGATTCTGACTGACATAAGGTTTCAGCTGCACGTCCACTAAGCAGAGCAAGGACATGTGTACTGGCAAATGCACGATACGCTGAGCTAACACAACCCCGCCGGGAGCAGAAGGGAGTTTTTTTCTTTGAACGTCAGTGGTCCCAGCAGGAACCTCCAAGCGGCTGAGTTTCCAGGCACAAATGGTGTCAGGGAGCTGTGGTCCCCTCCGCTGTCCTAACGCTGTTTCAATAATCGCCAGCATTCACGGGGCACCTACTGTGCGCTGGGCATTGTCCGTCAACCATCTCGTTGCATGCTCTCAACCTCCCTCCTGCTACCAACGTGTCGCTAGGTGTGCCCCACAGGGGCCGAAACCGGCTCCTGCACCCACCTTCTCCCCGGGGCTGCGGGCAGATCTCAGAAAGGGTGAAGCCCAAGTCACCAGTGTGAGTCCTGTCTGTGCATTTCGTCACCACCAAAGAGTGATCTGGCCCCAACTCCAAGTACAGTGACAGACAGTGACAGGCGTAGAGTGGCCACCCAGGAAGTATTCACTGAACGAACCTACCAACTGGCAAATCCTGTAGCTCAACTTTCAAACTACGCCCGAATCTCTCCGCCTGTCACCTCCTCTCCAGCCACCACTGGGCTCTGAGCTGCCAGCATCACTCCCTGGACCACCGAGAACATTGGCCCCTCGTGGGTCTCTCTGCTTCCGCTCCTGTGAGTCAAAGCCACATCCTTGCCAGGTGCTAGTCCCTGTCACCTCCTCTACAGTGCCCCCTCACTCAGCCTGGCCTCACTGGCCTCCCTTCTGTCCTTGAACCTGCCAGCACATTCCACCACCAGGCCTGTGCCCGTGCTGTTCCCGACCCTTCCCCGAGACAGCTGCGTGGCTCCGTCCCCCACCTCCTCTGGTCACCTTCATGACCTTCCCTCCTTAAAATTGCACAACATCCCACCCCACAGCCCCCCTTCTCTCTGCCCCCCCCCCACCGTCTGCACCCCTCACAGTTCACCGCAGCACCTACTACACTAACGAGCTTTCTAGCTTTTGATTTAGTTCTGTGCCTGTCCACCATGAGGACAGGGGCCCACACCTGCCTAGTCCCTACTGTGTCACCGCCTTCAAAGCCAGTGCCTGTCACAGCACAGATGCACAAGAAACTGTCCGGATGAACGGAGGCAGGCGTGGCGTTCTGAGGGGGCCAGGGTGAGGGTCCCCGGGAGATCAGCGGGGCCCATTTCACAGGAGGGGAAACTGAGTCCCCGAGAGGCCAAGGGGCTAGGCCAGCACTCACAGATCTCCCAATGTCTTGAGGGAAGCCAGAAACCTGGACACAGCCGTCTTTACTCGTACATGCCGTGGCGCTAACAAGAGCGAGCATCTGCTGCTCGGATACGGCCCAAGGGCAACCAGCCACCCTCTCCTAGCCGGAAAGTTCTGATTCCCTGCCACCCTGGGAGTGACTGTTTCTGGCAAAATGACATCTGCCATCTACGCCATGTCCCCCACCTCATTCTCCCTGCCCGGTCTTGCCTCGGGGAGCACAGGTTCCCCCCTGACAGGCCGCCTCCTCTCGCCTCAGCCCTCTGCCCAGGCACCCTGCCCCACTAACCTGGCCCCTCAGCTTGCCCAGGACAGCCAGCAGCAGCAGGTGACACACCTCAGAAGGACAAATACCAGGGCAAGGATATAAGACAGCAGTCAGCACAGAGAGACCAGGGCAGGCCCACTGCCACTCCCGAGTTCGAGAAGGATGGCCAGGACCCCACGGGCCCCCAGAGTCAGTCCCAAGCGCTGGCCACAGCCACGGCTGGCCGTAGTGTCCTGCGTCCGTGTGCCCTCACGAACAGAGAGCCCAGTGGGAAGCATTCGGAGCACGAAGCAGACGTTAGGGGCATGTTATTGATGGAGTCGCCCTTCCTGGGCCCAGAGTGCAGGGCTCCCAAGCACAGCTGTGACGAGTTAGGATCCCAAAGGGTTCATTTAGGTTAATATCCACAAAACAGCCAGCTCAGGAGCATCAGGGGACTCTAAGACACACCATCGCCCTCTGTAATAAAATATAGCAAATCAAATTGGACTCTATTGATTTTTTATGTAACAATTTTGGGGCCGAAGCGTAAGGTGAGGGTATTGACCAGTTAAGGAGGCAGATGTCGGGGAGGAGCGGGAGCGGCTGGGAGGGGTGGGCGAGAGAGGCCCTGCCAAGGGACCTGGCTTCTTCCTCTCCTGCCCCGGCAGAGGGCGGGCATGGGGGGTCCATCCTGCGCTGAGCAGGAGGACACACACCAAGCACCTGGACGGAGAGTGAAGTAACAACAAGGGACCCTGCTTTATTGCTCCCTGAGGCACCTATCCCCGCCTGATATTGAATTACGTTTATGTGTCCCTCCGTGCTTCATTGCTGTCTCACTGTCGGAGTGACAACTCAGAATGGGGGATGTGCCCCTGTGCTCTCGGCCACGTTCCCAGTGCTTAGTGAGGATTAATATGTCCGTGAATGAATGAATGGATAAATGGATGGATGGATGGATGGATGGATGAGCCAACGTCTCTTGAGCACTTGTTACATGTCAGCCACTGTGCAAACAACTTTGCAAGGATGTGCACTCCTCCTGCCTGGAACACCTTTCCCTGGCTTGGAGCTTTCCAATCCTTTAGGTCTCAGACCTAAATGCCACCTTCTCCAAGAAGTCCTCCTGGGTCACCCAGTCACTCCCCATTGCACCGCCTTGTGGTGAATATGAGGAGCATAAATTACAGCCTGGACTTTCCTGTTTGTGTATCAGCTTCTTATCTCTCTGTCACACTGTGGCTGCCCTAGAATGCAGGCCCCTGAGGTCACAGGTGCCCAAGCCTGAGTGTGGGGAAACTGAGGCAAAACTCCAGGACAAGAAGGCACCACAGGGACAGAAAAGATTGGAGTCAGGGGCTTCGGGGAGGAGATCCCTCCCTGCCACTCATGGCTCCATGGTCTTCAGCGGGTCCCTGCCTTGCTCTGAGCCTTGGTGACCCCATCTGGGGACACAGCTGAGCCCCTAACCTCCCCCTGGGCAACTGTCCAAGAGCCCAGTGAAATCCCACAGCGAGAAACCACTTGGCAGGCCCGAGGGTCCACTGTCCTCTTTGCAGCTGTCATTGTCACAGAGGAAGCCCACCAGCCCTTCCTTTCTTGCCTCTTCTCCTCCTGGGAACCCACAGGCCAGCCACCCAGCCCCCTCACCCACTGTTGGGGTCCCCAACCCTGTGGTGAGACCACAGGGTTAGGTCAGGGCCTGCTGTCAGCTGAATGTTCGCTACCCCCCAAAATCCATATGCTGAAACCTTCCCCCCAAGGTGACAGTGTTGAGGTGACACCTTTGGGAGGTGGTGAGGTCTTGGGGAGGAGCCCCCGTGAAGGGACTAGTGCCTTTGTGGACCCCAGAGAGCTACCTCACCCCTCCCACCACGAGATGACATAGAGACTTGGGTTCCCGCACAAGGCAGCCCCTCTCGCCCTTGACCTTGGAGTCCCCAGACTCTAGAACTGTGAGAAACACATGTCTGTGGCGGTCAGTGACAGCAGCCTGGTGGCTGAAGGCCGGGCCCACTTTACAGGTGGGCAAACCAAGCCCCGCAGGGGCCCAGGGGCTCCCACTGTCGGGAACGATGCCAAACACCGGGTCCCGGTGCCGACATCTCCCACTTTGTAATGCTGGCCCCTAAAGAGGCATATCTGCCGGCCACACACAGACCTCAGGCAGCGGTGGCCAACCCCTGGCCTTCCACGCCAGCTGTTTCCCAAAACTCCAAGCCCCTCCCTGCCAGCACGCCCCAGGGCTCCCGACAAGGCACGGTGACATTAGAGGGACCAAAATCCCCCAACACGGGCTCCTCAAAAAGGACCCAAGTCTGCCCTCAACTGAGACATGTCCATGAGCCTCCCCTGGCCCAAACTAGTCTCAAAACCCAGTAAGCTGCCCACGAATCTCAGTGCCCAGGATCATGGAGAAGGGAGGCGGTAAGGGCACCAACTCAGACGACACACTGTGGGTGCATGGGTGCACACCCATCCCTTTGTGGCTGTATGACCTTGCCTGGGTCGCAGCATCTCACTGGGCCTCATCTGCAAAATGCGGCAAATGCAAGTCCTTACCCCACCAGGACTGCCGAACACTCAGTGAGGTAAAATTTGGGTGCGAAGGGCGTAGGCCTCACAGCCAGGTCCCCATCGGGGCTGGTTGTCTCTGATTCTGGGGTACCCTGGTGCAGGGCAACCAGACAGGAAACCACAGGGAACAAGGGGACATCTGTCTGCCCAAGTCTCGCCCTTTGAGGGAATCACCCACTCCCTGGAGGGCGTGGGAACTAAAGGCCTCCTAACTGCCTACAGAGCTGACTCCGAGGAGCAAGTCACGCTCTTGCTCTAAAAGTCCACTCACTCACTCTGGGGAAGGGTTGGTGGCACCACCATCACTCTGTGACGCTGCCTGGGGTGCCAGGGTGTCTCCCCACAGGGATGGGGGCGAGTCCCAAAGGGAAATGGACCCTCGCCATCCCCATTCCGTTTCTGACCCAACACAGAAGAAAGGAGCCACCCAGCCACACACAACAGGGGGCCAGGGCTCGTCGGGAGGAGGCCTCTGGAAGGGCTCTGCTGGCCCAGGGACCGCCCGCCCAGACTTCACGCCAACAAGCAGGGGGTTTCTTTTGCTGCCCTGCATGGAGGCCACCGCCATGCTCACTGTTGGCTCCGGCACCAAGCTCAGGCAGAAGTCGTCACCCCCCCACCTCCCCAGTTCCCTGCATCCTGTGGGGGGCGTGCAGGGCGGGGGGGGGGGGGTGCGGGTAGGGGGATGAAATGATTTACTCTGGGAACTTCCACTGTTCCACCATTAAATCACTCAGGGGAGGGAGGGGACAGCATTTGCATACCACTGCCTGCCACCTCCCAGTGCCCCCTCTCCGAAGAGCAGCACCACACACAGGCCCCCCCATCACCATTGTGATGAGGATGGAATATACCCCGTGCCCAGGTGCCAGGCAGAACTAAGAGCGGCTCTGCCCTGCAGCCCCCCTC
>VMDR010021356.1:0-16895 GCA_007922815.1 Macrotus californicus | reverse complement strand
GCTATACTGGAAGGAAAATATTTTGTCATCAAAATGCAGAAAAAAGGTACAGAAACGGCTGATTAAAATGTGAATTATTAGAGTTTTGGGGAAAGCAATCTCTCAAAAAATCTATTAAAGTTACAGACCCAGAAATTTCACTTTCAGAATTGTATCTTTCAGAAAGATAAGCATCAACATGAGGATATTTTATTGTATTTTTGTTAGTGGCAAAAAAAGTAAAATAAAACAAAAATAAACTGGAAATATATGGAATACCTATAAGCAAAGAAATGGATAACTATGGAATATCATACAGAAATTAAAAAGAGTAAATTAGAAATATACTTGGATGTGATACTTCATTGGAGAGAGACATAGCAGAGATAGAAATGTGTCAATAATATGATAACACTTAAAAAAATGCTTCCAAAACATTAAACATATACACAAGGTCTATTTGGACAACAAGAACAGTTTGCACGACATCAATGTAACCTTGCAGCAAAGGAGAGTGGACTGGGATGCACATGCATGAACAACGATGACTTCACTGTACTAGTCAGTGGGGGCGATAGACACTGCTGAGTGAGCATAGGTACTGTGTGGCCATTGCATTCAAAATGGCTGAGAGAGCAGAGCAACAAATATGCATCAAATTTTGCATTAAGCTTGAACATTCCTCCGCAGAAACTGTTCAGATGATTCAGAAGGCTTTCAGGGACAATGCAATGAGTGCAACACAAATAAAAGTGTGGTACAAATACCTCAAAGATGGTCAAGAATCTGTTGAAACTGATCCACATTCTGGAAGGCCTGCTACAAGCAGAACACCTGAGAATGTTTAATGTGTACAGGCTGCAATCAACGAAGATCAGCGACTGATAGTGCAATAACTAGAACCTGATATGGGGATTCCAAAAACTACTGTGTCTGAGATTTTGACTCAGAATCTTGGCATGAAACATGTTGTGGCAAGTTCATTCCATGGGTTCTGCTTCCAGAGCAGAAGGAACATCGAGCTGCAGTTGCTAATGACTTGATTCAAACCACTACCAATGAACCAGATTTCCTCAGGAAGGTCATAACCGGAGGTGAATCATGGGTCTATGACTATGATCTAGAAATGAAGGCCCAGTCGTCCCAATGGAAGTTGCTTAGTTCTCCATGCCCAAAGAAGACATGGCAAAGCTGCTGCAAGATCAAGACCATGGTAACTGTGGTTTTTTTTTTTTTTTTATCAAAAAGGTGTTGTCCATCACTAGTATGCACCTTCAGGCCAAACAATTAATAAGGAGTACTACCTCAATGTTCTCCATTGGTTGGGAAAGGCAATAAAATGAAAACAGCCACAGCTATGGGGAACTGTTGATTGGCAGCTTCTTCAGGACAACGCACCATGCCTCTCATCTCATGCAGAGTTTTTTTTGGAAACATCAAATAAACTAGGTGATGCAGTTCCCTCACAGCCTAGACTGGTGCCCTGCAACCTCTGGTTTTCCCCAAAACTAAAATCACCTTTGAAAGGGAATAGATTTCAGACCATCGGTGAGATTCAGGAAAATACAATGGGGCAGCTGATGGCGATTCCAACAAGGAATTTTGCAGAGTGTTTTGAACAGTGGACAAGATGCTGGGAGAACTGTGTGAGGTCCCAAGGTGCCTACTTTGAAGGGGACTGAGGCATCATTGTCCTATGTACAATGTTTCTTGTATCTTCCTCAAGAAATGTGTCTATTTTTCATATTACATGCCTGATACTTTCTGGACAGGTCTAATCTATATAGTCTACAGGACATGTCTATATATGTAAGTGTATTTGTATGTTATATGAAAATGAAACAGTATGAAAATAGATAGACTGGATTGTTAAAATAGGTTATCTCAAGACAAGGGATGTAAAATAGTTTAAGGAGACAGAAAGAAGAAGAAACTAAAAATGGGAAAGAAGAAAAAATAATACACTAAAAAATGTGATATAATGAGATCATATTCATGTATTTATGTACACTTACACACATAGATTTTATGTACATTTTATGTACAAGTATATCAATTTATATGCTTTTGTGAGTGTATCTACAAACAAATATGAGGGGGGGAACCTTTACATTAATTGTTTTAATAAAATAAACTTACTGTTGCACTGTGTTGAATAGTGTCCCTCAAAAATTCATGTTTACTGAGAACCTCTGAAAGTGACTTTATTTGGAAATAAGTCTTTTGCAAATGCAGTCATTAAGATGAGGTCATCCTGGATTAGCATGTGCCCTAAATCTATAATTAGTGTCTTTATAAGAAGATCGTATGAAGACATACAGGAAAGAAGGCTATGTGAAGACAGAGGCAGAGATTGGAGTCCTGCCGCCACAAGCCAAGGAGCGCCAGGAGCCTCCAGATGCTGGAAGAGAGAAGGATTTCCCTCAAAAACCTATGAAGTGAGCATGGCCCTGCTGAGACTTTTATTTTGGATTTCCAGCCTCCAGAGCCGTGAGGGAATAGTTTATGCTCTTTTTAGCCACCAAATTTTTTATGGCAGAGCTAGATAACTAATACAACCACATAGGATAGATTTTGTATGTTTGGCCACATGAAAATAATTTATCCCAATTCTATCTCCAAATGAAGTTGCAAATATCAACACAGGCCATGCTAAGCTGCAAATTCCATGACTACCTTGTCTGACCATGTGTCCCTAGTACCTGGTACAAAATTGGCACATAGTGGGTGCTTAATAAATATTTGCAGAGTAAATAAGTATTAATAGATAAATAAAAAGTATATACATAGTCCCATGCTTTTGAATTTTGAAAGTAATGTGATTTCTACGTGCTATTCAAGTATGAGGTCAGGTTACCAGAATACGTTTTGTTTCTGACTAAGCTCCCTGGCTTTTACTCAATAGAAGTGTTGGAGCCAAGACTCAAGATCCAATATCCCTGAAAATAGTAACTGGGAAGAAAAGGTAATAGTAATAGTAGTAATGGCAGCAAAATCTAACAAGGAAATCCAACCCTTTCATCTACACATTATACTAATCTTTCAAAATTCCTCCAAACAATTTCTCCGAGTTATCTGTAAAGCTGAAAAAACCTAACCACAGGATGTCCACCAGGATGATTTTGATCAGCTGCACGTAGGAGATCTCTTCTCCAAAAAGAAGCTTGTGTTGCATTCTGTCATAAATCGTTACAGAAACCTTTCCAGAACATAAAAGTTATTCTGGCATCTGACTGAAGGTTACTGTGAGCATTCTGGAAGAATTTCAATAGGAATAGAAAGACCAGGCAAGTGAGTCAAGTCATTTCAGAACCGTTGTTGAAGGGTAATGCCAGCATTCCACAGGGATTTCAGCGCTCAGCTAGAGGGCAGCAGAATTATTGCTGAAGTATTCCTCGTGGAGAGCTTTAACCTCATGGCCGAAGTGTATTCACAACAATTCTGCTGTAATAGTAAAAAATATAAATCCGTGCTGTGCATTCCCAGAAGAGCATGCTGTCCTCCTTACTCACATGAGCCAAGAACTGAAAAAGAGCTGAGAGGATAAATTGGTAAAGTGCCACCACAGAGATTTCACTCTAAGTACTGGTTGGGGAAGCCTCATGGTCCCACAAGGTTAGAGACATTAGATGTTTTACAGGCTATGTGCTGAAATGAATAATTCACAGAAAAATGCTCCTAACTCTATTCAGGTAAGATTATGTGGTAAAGAAAATGCCAGATAAAATATTCTCTTTTATGTGGTCTTTCTGGCAAGCCCCTAAAAGAATCCTTCACAGGTACCCTGTGTATGGGACTCTCCTCGGTGCTGAGGGGTAGAGCGATTGTAGCTCAAGGTAACTGAGCATGTGAGACATTCATATTTTCAATGAATATTTAACCCCAGTCTGCAAGAGCAAGGGAGTTAGTGAGCTTCTACTTGGCCTTCCTGCCTCTAGTCTGGTACCTTTCTTTTCCCCATCATACACTGTTCAGAACTCTTCCTCATTGCCTTCCAGAGTCCTCCATGTTCAGAACTTTATCTTACCATCTTTATCTCCTGCCACTCCCTGCCACTCAAAACTGCTTCAGTCAGAACCTTGCTCTGAAGGCCTGTGCCTGAAACCCTTTTAATTCGCCTCATATCTCTTAATATAGCACGGTTCCTCCCATCCCTTAGGTCTCAGCTTCAATGTCACCTCCTTAAATAAGCCTTCCATGACCTTGTCTATAAAGTATACACATGTTCCCTATCTCAGTTCCTTTTGATTGTTTTTTTTTCCATAATGCTGATTCACAATTTCTAACTATTCTATTTGCTTATTTGGAGGCTTCCATACTGGGTCCTACGTCTTGTTCACCACTATATATTCAGTGCTTAACACAGTAAGTAGATAATAGTAATGACTGAATAAAATTAATATTTTAATAAGCACAATTGTTGCTTAATAAAATGTATTGACTGAATGAATGGTCCAAAGTGAGCAATGCTGACTCTACTTCAACTAAACAGAAACAGAGATCAAATCTCGGTTATGAACTCCTATTCTCCGTAAATTTAGCTCAGGATGGTGGGTTGCAGATGATGAAAATGCAGAAGATGAAAGTCAACTTTTAGTTAGAAAACTGTTGCTCCTGTTTCCATTTCAAATTAGAAACTGCCACAGCAATTTGATGGAATTGATTCATGGCTCTGGAAGGTGCTAAGACTCCTTTCCAGACTCCTTTTGACTCCCATCAAACCACCCTCTTGCTTCAAAAGAGAATAAGTCATGATGTAAGTAGGTCAAGGTCAAATGGGGATACTTATAGTGCTTAAAATATCAACAAAAATAGTGTAAATAAATCACTGTTGGAGAAAACACTCTTTTTCCTCTTTTTTTCTTAATGTAAATACCATCTCAATGTTAAAAACATAGAATAATATTAAAAACACAGATTTGGACATGGGCCTAAGGATGAACAAATTAAGGAGGTCGATCTGCCATCTTGATTTATTTCAAGGCTGCCTACTCCAGGCTAATGGAACCACGTGATTCTGTGCACTAGATAGTCTGTATCACTAGAAACTACCCTTGGCTTGAGGCAAAAAAGAGGGAAATTGGGGCAAACTGAAATTGTTAGTTAGAGGTATAACTTCTCCACATCATCCTTGGTCTCTTTATACAGCTTTGGTGGTTGTTCTATAGTTTGGACTGGTTCCTGGGAAAATATCTTAAACAATCATTAATACAGAATATCCCACCCCCAACCCCTGAGATTTGTTGGTAATTAAATAGAAAAATAAATAAATTTATTAGAATTCTGATTAGTTGTTGGCAGATGGCAACAGTCCCAGGGAGAACGGCAATCTCTGTTACAATTCCCAGGGAGCTGCATGTCCAGGGAAGACACCTGTTGGTAGCACAGACTTATTAAAATACAACAGAAGATAATGTGGGGAAACTAGAAAATGGTGGGGGGCTGCCACGTGATAATACACTGCCTCTCTGTTCTCCACAAATTTTCAGTAAAGTTATTAACCTTGAAAAGTTCAAGGGAAAAATAAAGAAAATTAAGGAAGGCAAAAAAAAAAAGAAAAGAAAAGTTCATGAATGGGTTTCTTATTGGAAATTTAAAAGAGGCTAAAGTTTTAGACTTGCTGGGATGGAGCCCAACCAAGAGGATTCACGTGGAAGCAGCCCAGAGACAGAGGCACTTGCAGAAACTGTGATGTGGAATTTGTGGTAAGCTTTAGGAAGGGGCCAGATTTGTACAAATTTTGGTATTGGGTTTGAGTCAAGTGTATCTAAAACTTGAAGAGCCAGAGAAGCCCAGATAGTATTTCAGTTAATTTTCTAGATCCCCATCTGGGATTTCACATCCGAAGTACCTAGATGTATCTTGGATTTAATCACCATCCTAGAACTGGGAAGAGTTGACCTTCTCCAAAATTACCAACCTCTGGAGGTAGAGAGTGAGTCAGCATATCTGTCATTATAGATAGGGAGTTGGGGCACACTGAGAACTGGGGAGTAGTAGGCCCAGGTGTCTCTTAATGGACAAAGTGCTGAGATAGCCAGCTCAGGAGTTTACAACAGGACAGCCCAGCCTGTGAAAGCCATTAATTCAGGACACCGTAACTTTCTCCATGTTAACACAGGTAATCAAGAGTTGGCTTCATCACTTGGTAGCATCTGACTTTGGGGGGTATCATGTGTCTGCAGTTACTTTCCTCTGATGGTTATTAAAATGAAGATTTTTGAGCCTTGGTCAGGACCTAAATGAATGGGAATATCTGAGAGTGAAGTCCAGGAGTCTTTATTCCAAAAGGCAACTCAAAAATTCCTAAATTCATTGAAGTTTAAAACTATAGTTCTTTCCTTTTTATTCCCACAATGTGAACTGTGTCTCTATGGATCTCACTTTCTATGGTCAGATATCCAGTGTCTGCCAGCTCCTTCTGTTAGTTCATTCTTTCTCTATTCTTGCAACCTCTGTCAAACAAAAGACATAGCCTCAAAACAGTGACCCTCGGTAAATCTTTGCATAATGATCTCTACCTCCAGACACCCTTGCACCAAACCCCTACTCCTAAATTTTTGACATTTACTTCCACTAACAGAGTATTAGCAATGTGTTATATATTGGATGATTAGCCTTCAGACTTGGCATACCAATAAGTATTCAGCAACTACGATGTCCTCAGCGCCATGCTACAGGGAAGGGTAATTCTGTAAAATATCCTAAAATTCTAAAAACCATCTCTGTCCTTGAGTTACCTAAAATCTAGTTATAATTTAGTAGTAGTCTGAGTTAGGGCAAATATATAATAAAATATAACCACAACAATAATAGCAAAACAAGTTGGTGGTACAGGAACTATGGAAAATAGTATGGCAGTCCCTCAAACAGGTAAAATTAGAACTACTATATGACCTGAGCTACTATATTCCACTTCTGGGAACATACCCATAAGAATTGAAAGAAGGGCCTCAGAAAGTAATGTGCACACCTGTGTTCACAGCAGCAGAATCTGCAATAGCCAAAAGGTAGAAGCAACCCACACATCCACTGATGGATGAATGGATAAACAATATGTGATGTATACATACAATGGAATATTATTCAACTTTAAAAAGGAAGGAAATTATGACATATGCTATAACATGGGTATAACTTGAGGACATTACGCTAAGTAAGTAAAATGAGCTAGTCACAAAAAAAAAAACAAATAATATATGATTCCACTTATATGAGGCCCCTGGAGGAGTCAGATTCATAGAAACAGAGATAGAGGGTGGTTGCCAGGGACTGGAGAGGAAAATGGGAAGTTATTGTTTAATGAATTTAGAGTTTCAGTTTTGCAAGGTGAAAAAGTTTGGGGATTGTTTGCACAACAATGTGAATAAACAACACTACTGAACTGTACCCTTGAAAACAGTTAAGATGGTAAACTTATGTTAGGTGTACTTTTAATCTGATAAACAATTCAGGTGTTCTTTGGCTTATCTTGTCTTTGTTGGAGGCCTTCACATGTCAGGCGGCTGGTCTCCTTTCTATGGCACCGTTTTACCTGAACATGGCTGCAGCTGTCGTCTATTAGCCTACAGGCTTCCTAGATGGCCCAGAAAATTCCTCACCTGGGGTTCGAGCAATGAGCCTCTCTAAGCTCCCAATTTGACCATTCTCCTCCCACAGGGGATGGAGGGCTGTCCTCACGTGTTCCTGTTGCATCTTCCCCCAGACAGCCTGGAAGGAAGGAATTAGATGGGTCAGCACTTTAAAACAATGGATGTCCTTCAAGGTCACACCTTGTCCACAGAAGCCATCATGGGAAAGGTAGGTACATTAATCATCTCCCAGGCTTGAATTGAAGGAGAAGAAATAAATAAACAGCCCATCATCATGATCAGGTATCAGAGGTTTGTTTTAGGTCATACCCCCATTAAAACGAATTTCAATGCTGTCAGGAGCAATGCCATGAATCTTCTTAATGAGTAATTCATGCTGGGAGGAAGCATCTTGCTATGAGCTCCATACTGAGGGCCCCCATCATTTATCTACCTGTTCATTTTTGATGATCTCAAAGGAAGCTTGGAAGAATGCTGTACATTTACCCCTGCATTAAGTGCCTGAAGTACATACTAAATGCAGTTGATGCAACTGGTAGGAATGTCAATGACTTAGGAAATACTATCAGCATTTTTTTCTATGTTTGTACCTTATGGGGCAGGTGTGATAATTTTAATATTATTTCTTAAATTCTTTTAAAAATAATTAATGTTTTAAGTATGCATCTGTATAGAATGCAATAAAATGAAGTAAATGAAATATAAACATTCACTCTCCCACCTTTAAGTGACAGCAAGCATTGGCACCTTGGTAGGTCCTTGGCAAAATCCTTTTTTTTCATGCATATACACACAGATAAATTATAAATACTTTGCAACAAATGAGATCTTGTTGCCCATTTTGGTAAATAAAATTCTGAGATGGTCCCAGAAATTTTCTTCCAGACACCAGAAGTGTCCCAAAGATACAGCTTTGGCTTCTGGAAGTCCAGGAAAACAGCCCCAAGAACATATTCTAATGATGTGGAGCCAGCAATACCATCTTTATTCAGGAAGGATATAAAATTGTTTTGATTCCTTTAAGTGAATGGATTAAAGAAAGGGACAGAACAATTTTTATAAAGACCTGTTCCCACTTCCCATTCCAACAGGTAGCTTAGGAAAAGAGATCATTATGTGTTAAAATCAATAATTCTTTAGGAAAAAATCGAGCAAGGGACATGTTGTGGAGAAAGTAAGGTTATAGCTCTTGGGTTGGAAGACCAGTATCTTTGAGTTTGAAATTCTTAAATAGGCACCATCATTTTTACTTATGTGTTTTTATAATATGGTAGTTCACTCCCACCCCACCATGCCTCCCAAATTTAACCAGTAGCAAAGAGCATTGAAATAAAACCTGAATAAATAAACAAAATTCTGAAGCCTCATTCTATGTGAAAAACAAGACAAACCCAAAACTGACTTGTTCCCTTTTCTAACAGAATGCCCAAAGAAGAAAATGTTCTCACACTGTTAAACCCAGCCATCACCAAATTCCCATGGGCAGGAATGCTAAGCTTGCTAGCATCTAAAAAAATTTAGATGGCTTTTTTCTTTTCTTAGAATGATTTAAAACTCAAGGAAAAAAAATAGGATAATGCCTGAAAAATTCTGATTCATGACAAATTATTCTCTTAGAAGGATTTATTCTAATTTTAATTTTTATTATTTATGAACTATGAAAGGATTCAACATATCTCATTTTGTTTGCACTCTCTTTAATTGTGAAACTCTCTTTTATTTGAATTCACATTCAAATAACTTGTTTTTTCTCAATGGATTTATTCCTAAAGAGATGGCATATATAAGGTCTATCCTGAAAGTATCCAGCCATGTAAAATGAAAAATAGAGATATTTACTGAAGAAGATACAAGATATAAGAAACATTGTACATAGGACAATGATACTTCAGTTCTCTTCAAGTTAAGCACGTTGGGACCTCACACAGTGCTCCCAGTTGCCATCAGCTGCCTCAACATATTTTTCTGAATCTCAATGATGGTCTGAAATCTCTTCCTTTTCAAAGGTGATTTTAGTTTTGGGAAAAGCCAGAAGTCACAGGGCACCAAATTTGGGCTGCAGGGGGTGCTGAGTCACCCGAGTGATTCAATGTTTCAACAAAAATCTCTGCACAAGAAGTGATTCATGAGGCAGGTGCATTGTCATAATGAAGCTGCCAGTCACCAGTTGCCCATAGCCGAGGCCTTCTGAATCACCTGAATAGTTCCCACGGAGGAATGTTCAGCTTAGTGCAAAATTTGATGCAGATTCGTTGCTCTACTCACTCAGTCATTTTGAATGCAATGGCCACACAGTACACATGCTCACTCAATGGTATCTACCACCCCCAGTGACTAGCATGGTGAAGTTGTCATTGTTCACGCATGCACATTCACTCTCCTTGACTGCCAAGTTACATTGATGTCTTGCAAACCATTGTCCCATTCTCATTGTATTAACAAGAGTTGGACTTTTTCCAGGCAGACCTCATATATATTCTTAAAAAGAAAACTCTGACTATATTGGACTAACTAGTACCAAATTTTCCTTCCTGATGTATAGGGAACCTATCCATGCGTGTTGTGATCTTGTGGCTCGGCTCTGGTTCTGAACACAGACATGCGTGGCATGCAGAGAACATACATGAACAGGTCTCCCATGGGAAATAAGGCCTGCATTGTACCTAGGCCACTTTGAGACTTGCTTTTGCTAAAAACTCCCTCACCTTGAATTGAGGAAACAAATGTTTACTGCATATATCTAAAGTAACTTCCTAAAATCTATGCTAAACCTCTCAAGTTTGGGTGTAACCAGTTCCACCTCTTTTCCCTTTACATTTTCAAATGATCTTTATCTTAAAGGGATTAGCAACATTCTTTCTTTTGTTATGGTAACCACCTAAAGCAAACCTGTGCATATTTAATGAGAACCATCCTAGATGGAATGTACCTAGAGTGCCAATAAAAGCCTGTCTAAACGAGGGGTCCATGCTTTCTCTCTCTCTGAGAGAGTGGCCATGCAGGCTGGCCCTCTCTCTCTCTGACCTGCTCTGGGCCTCTCTCACTTTCTCACCCTCTCCCTGGCCCTCTCCCTCTCTCTCTCTCTCTCTCTCTCCCCCTCTCCCTTACTCTCTGAGAGAATGGCCATGCAAGCCCTAGCACTCTCTCACTTAGAGAGTGGCTCGACATCCCTTTTTCTCCACCAGATTCCTTTAGTCCATGTGAATTTGTTCATCACTTGTCCAGGGATATAGGACAAGCATTCCACAACAACACGCGGTCCTGCCGGACAGGACCACAACACTGATGTAAACAAGCATAGAACAAGGTAAACCATATGAAAGTGGTGTTTTGGGTACTGGACAAGAGTCAACATATGACTGTGATCACAAGAGAGGAAGTAAATCAACCAAGCCCAGCAATTCCCCTGCATTTCTTTCTGGGGGCACTTTGCAGACTCAAGTAAGGGAGGGGAGACAAGTAGACTGCCATGGCCTGTCGGAGTTAAAAAGACAGAAATGAGAGTTTATGGAGGCTGAGGAAGCTAGAATTTGTGGGCAGGGCACTGGAAAAGAGGGAGTTATCCGGAAAATATAATTTTCAGAAATACGTATAAGGATTCTCTTAAGTCTCTTGCTCATGCTAGTAGAAAGTGACTGAGTTCTGACTAACCAGGGTGGAGCATCTGCACTGAAGACCTAGAGGAATTCAGTACACACCCCGGAATAGCCATGTCTTACTTGGTGGACTAAACCAGCCCTACAGCATAAACTACTTTAGATTTCCCCTGTCAAGACTTTGGACAACCCTCAAGAAAATCAAACTGCACAGCAAGTTACATTACTGCCTAGGAAAACAAAGCCCAGTGACCTTTAAAAGAAGACAAAGAAAGCCAGACAGTTGACAACATAAAATTCATGATCTTCAGTACTCAATCAAAAATTACTAGACATGACCTCAGAAGCAGGAACATGGCATCTAAAATCAGAAGAAAAATCATGAAACCAGAACTGGATGGAATTAGAGACAAAACATTTTAACAGGTATTATATATAAATATAGTCAAAGGAAAACATGAACATAATGAGAAAGCTAAAATATACAAAATAAGCAGTGTTTTGTAAAGTAAAGATCCATTAGGTGGGATTAACACAAATTTAGGCATTAAAGAAGAGAAAGTCAATGAATTTGTAGACATAGAAATATGTTACCCAAACTGAAGCTTGGAGGAAAAAAAGAAACTGACAAAAAAAGTCAACAGAACCTCAGTGACCTGGGGGCAACATGAAGAGCTGGAGCCCCAGAAGGAGAGGGGACAAATATTAAAGAAGAATCTTTGAAGAAATAAGGGGCAATTTTTTTTCAAACCCACAGATTCAAAATGTTAGTATCTCCTAAACAGGATATCACAAAGAAAACCACACTGAGGCACTTTATTATAAAATAATAAGGGTAAAAACATTTTAAGCCACCCTATTTATAGAGAAACAAAGATAAGAATGATCACAGGCATCTCAGAAACAATACAAATAGGAAATAGTATCACTGAAGTTGTAAAGAAAAAAAGAAGGCTCTCAACCTACAATTCTATATCCAACAAAATCTGTGCCTTGAAGAAGAACAAAAGAAAAGATGGGAGAATTTGAACTGCTACTAAACTACAAAAAATATTAAATGAACATTTTAGGCTAACGGAAAAAACTCCAGGTGAAAACACTTTTTTGAAAGAAGAAAACATAGAAGACAGAAGCCATAGAGTCTGTATGAACATCACAACAGGACTTCAAATTCTAACACTGATACTTAGGGAGCATTTACCTGCCTCATCTGCAAAGTGTGAATAGCAGTGTCTGCATCACAAAGATGTTGCAAAGGTTCAGTGAAATAAGGTAGTCAAAACACAGCGACTGGAACATACTGAACACTCAACAAATCACAGCTATTATTATTTTGTTAATAATGTCCCAAGAGATTATTGTTAATAACTCTCAATGAATACTTTTGCACAAAGCACCATGTATGTAATAAAAAAGAGAATCCTGCTTGCTATTAAGCTTAATAACTCATTTTGGAAACAATGAGTTGAATGTCTTAGTATTATTGGTGCTTTTCAGTGTGGGAAACTGATAAGAGATCAAATATTGTGAGACAAGTAACAAAGAAGTGTTCAAAGATCAGAGGGGAGAGCTTCAACTCCCAAATGATCCAATGTCTTGTTGGTTTGTAATGAAAATCTCATAATATTTCTGACTATTAAGGGAATGTTCGCCTTTCTTTGTACATCCATAAGAGTTATGAAGTAAAAAATAACTACTTACAATTTTTTTCTTGATTCTTAACTTTCTTTCATTAGGAGAAAAGAATGTATTAAATAGGTACCTGTGCTGCTCTACAAAATAATCAGCACAATGGGTATTCCCAAGTAACAACATCTCAGACCAATGTGCACCGGGAAATGAACTCTCACAAGTCTAAGTAAATACATGGATGAATCAAATAAGATAGGTGGGTAAATGAATAAATCTGTATATCTGTAAATAAGTAGAGCATAGTAGATTGTAGCATAGAACCTGGAATCCAACTGCCTGGGTTCAATTCCTCTTCCACCCCCTACTAGCCCTGAGGCCGTGGGAATCTATATAACTTTTCTGTCACCTGTAAAATGGGGAAAACAATAGTATCTATTTCATAGGACTGTTGGAGGACTCCATCAGTTAGGAGGTAATATGAATGGCATGTGTTTGCTGTTGTACGATATGAGCAATAATGAAAGACTGGAAGAAAAATTACAGGCATTACTTACCAACAGTCACACTGTATAAATTTAATTCTCTTTTCAGAAAATATTTCAGGTTTGACGTTACTTTCAAACTGCCTAGAGGTAAAACGTGATTGTCGCTGGCATTACTACTAGCACTTTAACATGAAATATTAGCTTAATTTGTTTGTAAAGAAGGGAGAGCTCCTCCCAGTCTAAAGACCCTGCGAAGTTCAAAACAGCATCTGGAGCTAAGCGACTACCAGTGTGCTAAGAAGACAATCCTTGGTCCAACTGCAGTAGCAAGTCCCACTCAAATCACTCAGCTGAACAAACAGAACCCAGGATTTAGTTATTTTCCCAGAAACTAGATAAACATCCACTTCCTTTTTAGTGTCTCTTTTTAAAGTAAGAAGGCCTGCATCTCTCCTAATCATCACTTCACTCTATATTTCTATTTTAATAATTGCCTTTTCTAGATTTTTTGCTATTTTAGGTCAATAAAAATGTTATAGGCAAATATGCTCTTTAAATAATATATGAATGTAAATAAAATACTGTTGTTTACATGTAAATTTTAAACCATAAGTTAACCCAACAATTTTGTTGGGGTCAGTGGCACAGTGTTAGACACTTGGTTGTATAGACAGAAACCTACTCTCTAAGGATATTGGAATCGGAGCAGACTTGGAAATTACCAAGAGCATGGAAAGCTGTGGATACAGGCTGTTTTCTAGTCTCTTTCAAGGACCACATGATTTCTCTCTATTTCATGATGTTTCCGTTTCTCTTGGCACATATGGTTCCTTCTTTGCTTTATTACCACCTGATTTCTGTCTTCTGGTAGTTTCCATTCGCATATAACTTTGACACATAAACCTCTATGGGCTTTATCTTATTTACACTACCTTTAAATTCACCACTTGGTTGAAATCTTAGTATCCTCCTTATTCAGTTCACATTAGTGGACAGAGAGGGAGATCAGTACATATCTCTGTACTGATATCTGATCTCATATCTGATCTCATATCTGATCAGTACAACTCACCTGGGTAACTCTATGGACTGTGCAGATAGTCGAACTGTAGATTGATGGGTCAGGTGCCCAGCCCTGGTCCACCTGGGAGAGATTACATGGTACAAGGCACCTGCCCCCACTGCTACTCCATATACTGGGATCTATGGTGGGGCAGCTTTTGTCAGAAGGTGTGGGCAAGCAGGCATCAGAAATATATCTAGTAAATTCACTCAGAGAAAACAGGCCATGTCCAGGCAAAATTCTGTAATAGACCCAGTTTACCCTGTCTGCCCACACAGAAGTAGGGTGTTGAAACAAATGTTGTTTGATTTCACCTTGGTGAGATAATTTGTAGCAATATTTGATGTGATTATTTTAGCATGAGACTTAATAAATGTATCAAAAATGTGTCTAGTTGAGAATTACTAAAATTATACATTGAAGCAAATGAATAATTGTTAAACAGTAAATTTAAATCTAAGTACAGATGCAAATTATAGTTGCAATTAATATGTTTGCATAATCACAAAATTGTTCCCAGTCTCATTTAACTAATCTGTCCCTGAAACCTTGAGCTCTTTGGGTTCTGTGAAAATTTTAAGTACTGTCTTTTTTTTGGGGGGTGGGGAGTAGGAATTGTTATGATTTTATACTATCTGATTCACACTGACATCTCCAGAAGTTCCTATTAAGTTGACCACCTCTACATGTCTAGGCTATATTAAATGAAGTGCACTCTTAATTTCTGAAATGGTAATTTCTTAACATTCACCCTTTGAAGTTCAACTTTACAAATTGTATGTCTGCTGCTCTAGATATTTCTTTTCTTGCTCACTAATGCAGAGAGCCCTGCAAATGACATAAATAATGTCACCTGCAGCATGCTTTCCTCCCATATTCCTGTAAAATACACATCCCTAGGTTGTTTGGTTTTTTTTATTTATATCTTTTTTATTGTGCAATAGTTAAAACTTACAGAAAATTTGCAGTAACTGTAAAAAAGAACTTCCAGATTCATTCATCCAGATAACCAAATTTTTAAGATTATAGCATGTTCTGTGCATGTGTGCATTTCTCTAGGGCAGCAGTTTTCAAGATATAGTCCAAAAATATTATTCGCCTTTGTTACAGTGTTGGCATTTGTGCTAAGGGTACAAAAGCTATCTATGGTGGGGAACACCACAGGTGCCGTAATCAAGGCAGTGACAGCAAGAAGTACTAGTTGTCATTGTGTTCTTAACAACCCTGCACTTGCAGGGTATTTTTTATTACCAGTTTTTATTTTAAAATGTCTTGATGAAACTTAATTTTATTGTTTATTAAATGTATTTATTTTTGATTTATTTATTAACTTATTAAATCTCAATCCTTGAACACTCATCTTTTAAAGACACTGTGTGATAAAATGGGAAGGAAGCATGAAGATTTTCTGCTGCAGATGAACTATGACAGTTACCTCAAGAAAAAGTACGTATGTGATTGATACAAACCATGAACTAGGACCAGGAGTGCCCAACCTTTTGGCATCTCTGGGCCACACTAGAAAAGCAAGAGTTGTCTTGGGCCACACATTAAATACACAAACACTAATGAAAACACACACAAAAAAAAAGATTTGTTTAATTTATTTAGAGAGAGAGGAAGAGAAGGAGAAAGAGAGGGAGAGAAACATCAGTGTGTGGTTGCCTCTGACACACTCCCTACTGGGGACCTGGCCTGCAACCCAGGCATGTGCCCTGACTGGGAATCGAGCCAGCGAACCTTCGGTTTGCAGGCCTGCGCCCCATCCACTGAGCTACAACAGCCAGGGTAAAAAAAAAAAAAAGATTTTAAGTATTTACAAAAAAAGTAAGTACTTAAAAAAAGATTTAAAGTATTTTTTTGTGTTGGGCTGCATTCATAGCCATTCTGGGCCACTTGGCCCAGGGATTGCACACCCCTGATCAGTGTTTTCTTTGTAGAATGCCATTTTCTCTTGAAAGAATGACTAATTCAGACTTGGATATTTGAACAAACTGAGTTTATGACTTTAAGGAAAGCAACTGAGAGTCTTCGTTGCCCGTACTAACACTTGAGGTTTTAAGTGAAATTTAGAATTTGGAGAACTTGTATCTGCTGCCATAATCTTGGCAGCTTCCCAACAGCTAAAGATATTTCTGATAAGTTCTGAGATATATTAATGACTATAATCTTTCATATTATATAATAAATGCATTAATATTTAGAATAACTACACTGCTCAGTGAACCAATATTTTTCAAATGACTAATATATGATGCTACAAAATTATGTATGGGTTAAAGAGCCCATGAAAGTGTGTCATAGGCCAATGCATTTTAATGCAATAGAGTACAAAATATTTATTAATATGGTTTCAAATTCCACATTGCAACTAACCTTTAAGAAATTAATAGCTGTTGAGTTTTGATCCACAAGTATCTGAAACAGCTATTAAAATAATACCTTCTTCTCCAGTTATGTATCTGTAGGAAGCTAGATGTTCATCTACATCAAACATAACAACATATAGCAGCAAATTGAATGCAGAAGCAGACATGAGAATTCAGCT
>VMDR010021355.1:0-16894 GCA_007922815.1 Macrotus californicus | reverse complement strand
TATCTATTTTTTCTTTTGTGCTTTTGATGTCATATCTAAGAAGGCTTTGCCTAATGCAAGGTCACAAAGATTTCCTACAATATTTTCTTCTAAGAGTTGTATAGTTTAGCTTTTAAATTTTGGTCTATGATCCATTTTGCGTAAATTTTCTATGCATGCTTTCAGGAAGGAATCTAACATCATTCTTTTACCTATGAATATCCAGTTTTCCCAGAACTATTTATTGAAAAGACTATGCTTTTCCCATTAAATTGTCTTGGCACTCTTGTCAAAAACAAATTGACCATAATTTTGAAGGTGTTATTTCTTAATTCTCAATTCAATTCAATTTACGTATGTTGACCCTTATACCATTAATGCATTGTTTTGATTACTCTGGCTTTGTAGTAAGTTTTGAAATCAGAAAGTGTGAGTCCTCCTACTTTGCTCTCCTTTTTCAAAATTGTTTTAGCTGTTCTTGGTCCTTTGAATTTCCATATAATTTTTTTTAAAGATTTTATTTATTTATTTAGAAAGAGAGAAAGGGAAGTAAAAAGAGAGAGAAACATCGATATGTGAGAGAAACATCGATTGGTTGCTTCTCACACACACTCCAACCGGGGGATTGGCCCACAACCCAGGCATGTGACCTGACCAGGAATCAAACCAGCAAATTTTTGCTTTGTGGGATGATGCTCAACCAACTGACCCATGCCAGTCAGGTCTCCACATAAATTTTAAGATCACCTTTTCAATTTCTGCACAGAAGCCAGCTGAGATTTTGATAGGGAGAGTATCGAATTTGTTAAATCAATTTGGGGAGTATTGCTATCTTACTGATATCAAGTCTTCAGGTCCCACAACAAGAAGTGTCTTTCACTTATTTAGGTCTTCTTTAATTTTTTTTCAGTAACATTTTGTGGTTTTCAGAATATAAGCTTTGTACTTCTTTTGTTAAATTCACTGCTACACGTTTTATACTTTTCAAAGCTCTATAAATGGATTGAGTTTTGATTTTATATAAAATGCAATGGAAGTCATCAAAAGGTTTTAAATAGGGATGTTCACAACCATGATTGAATTTTTAAAGATATCTCTGGCTTCTGTGCTGAAAATTCACTCACGGGGGTAAGAGTGGATGAAGGAAGACCAATTAGGAGGCTACTGCAGTGGCCCCACTAAGAGGTAGTGGTAGCGAGATGAGCATAGTGGAGCAGACATGGTGAGACGTGGACAGTCTCAAGGTGCCTTTTAGAAGGAAACTTAAAAGAATTTAGTGATAAAATGGATTTTGGGGATGTGAGAAAGAAAAGTATCAAGCTTTTATTTTGTGTAGCAGAATGGATGGTGCAGCCCTTCACTGTGGTAAGGAAGATGGAAAAAGAACCAATGTGTGGTCTGTAAGTGCCACTTTACCTTAGAGATCATTCAATCCAGCCCACATATTATCTCAATTGATTTTTCTAAGACTTTTATGAGGTAGATAAGATGAGCATTAATGTTCCTATGTTATGGGTGATAAAACTGAGGGCACAGAGAAAGAGCAGTGCTTAACAGAGAGCATGGCATTTGCTCCTGTTTTGTTAATAACTGCTGGGTTTTCGTAGACACCTCAGTTAACTTCTCTGTGGTCGGCTTCTGTATCTTTTAAATGTGGGACTGGGTGAAGTTATCCCTAAGTCCCTGCAGCCTACCTTCTTTTCACTATTATCATTTGTTTAAATATGTAGGTGGGGTTGAGGTACATGTGCGAAGACACAGTGAGGGTGGAGCAGGGACGTGAACGCTGATCTCCCAATTTGTATTTCATTGTTTATTACACCCTCCCATTTCTCTTTTCCCACACATATTTTTTGAGAAAAATGTATGCCTCCACCTCACTTACAAATATTGGGCAGTGTGGCCTATACTTGGGCCAATAGGTATAATTGTTAAGTTTTGGCAAGAAGGATACATGCACTAAAAATCCTCTGAAGCTGTGATTGTATTTATGACTGAGTGTCTTTAATATGTTTTAAATACTTGTGCTTTATGCATTAACACTTCGATCTCTACGAGAATTACTCTCCTTTGTCTTCCTGGTGAACACTCAGAAACTTTCTCAGGTAAGAAAGACTCATGGGTTGCTACCCACAGACCAGACGTCAGGTATTTGGTCTTAAGTGTACCAGAGGTAGTTTTAAATCTCTTATAAAATATGGTATATGGGAGCAGCTGTCCACTATAGGGTGGGAAAAATAAATACAAAAGAAGTATTCTATTTGAAAAAGGATCAGTGAGTTCTCCCAGGAGATAAAGAGTGAGATTATTACCCCAAAGCATGGGCAAGCCAGGCACTCGGCACGAAGCAGGCACTCTGGGCTCAGAGAAGGTGAGAAGACTGGGCTTGTTCTGTGCTCAGCTGGTCCAAGACACAGGCTTCCTCCTCGGTGGACTTTGTAACCTGAATAAGGAAGAGGAAGGAGGGATTCGCTTCAAGACCAGCCTTTGAATTCTCCGCCTGAATGAAGGACCAGGACACACCTGATCTAGTTAGTCTCTGGCAGCTTCTTTCAAACAACAAACAAGCTCAGCATTTACCCTGTGTATATAAATTTCCATCACAATAGCTGTCCTGCTTTTATGGAACTAGAAACAATTTGATAGTTCAGATAAAGGGGAACCCTTTGAAAGAGGAAACTCACTGAAATAGCATCTCTGTCAAAGGGGCACGTTTTCTCCACACATGATCCCTTTGGATGAGTGTCACATAGCCAAGAAATATGATAGTGACTCCAAATGGTCATTTCTGTATGTTTGGATAATGAATTTTAAAGAGATGGCTGCAGAGCTGTTGGGCAGTGAGAACTTGTCCAGCAGGTGGGCAGTGAGCCATGTGCTTGGCTGTGAACAGGGACAGCGGGGTGGTGTGTGCAGGGGAGCAGGGGAGACCTGAAACACGGGCTTCTAAGGGTCTGAGAGTCCACGAGTTTTAGGAAAACTAGCTAATTTCTGAACTGGGAAGAAAAGCTCATTATATTCTCTGGAGGAGTGAATGCTGAATTTGACTATGTATCAGAATCACCAGTAGCATTTGTGGAAATATAAATTTCTAATTGCTATTCCTGGACTTATGAACTCAGAATGGCTCTCATTCCCCTACTCTCCCATGGGGGCAGGTCCTTCGTCTTGAGGGGTTTTATCTGTTTCCAAAGGCAGGGATTTTAGGGGAGGACTCAGGGGAAGGTCTCAATGGAATATTCATCAGCTTCTCCAGGTGTGTCTTTCAACATCATGGTCTCTACTGATTGGTCAGCACTGGGGTAAAGGGTCATTAGTCATTGCAGCTGGTCCTGATGTCAGCCACAGCATCGCTCTGTGTGGTTTTGCTGCTTTTCTGGACCTGAGACTGAAACACAACTGAGGCCTAGATGTTATTGCTAGTTTGACCAAACCTCTGTTTCTGTGGTCAACAGACCCGAGACTTTGTTAAGATTATTTGATGTGTGTCAGAACCACATTGTCTTGAGGGCTTAGTGCTAAAGGGACTGGTCAAGCAAGGGCTTGTAAGGGGGTTGTTTGAAGCTATTCTCTGCCTCCCCTTGTTCCTCCTCTAAGGAGGTCTACATCATAAGGGAGGAAAGGTCAGGGGAAGGCCCGAAGTGTATGACCAATGATATGATAGGTCAGGGGGTCTAAACTGCATGACCAGCAATATGCTAGGGGAGGAAAGGTCACCCTGGGAGCAAGGCCCCACCCTATGATACTTGTGTTTCTAGTTTTTCCCGTTACTAGGCACCTGGGGCTTTCTGCCCTGGTGACCTTCTGTATCTGCCCTGTCATTCCTATCTGCTCATGTCTGTCTAACTGCCTACTATATCAGAAGGACAAAGGAAAGCCTTGTACAACATCAGTTCACCAAGAGGGAAAAACAGTTACTGAATTACTCGGTTCTGAATGTTACCAGACAGGGACTGGGCCTGGAGCGGGTCTGCCGTGGGCTAGCTGGTAGTGTGTGGGTTATTGACCTCATGCAGGAAAGGTTTCACAACATGAGTCCAGGTGATTTTGACAGGATGTTTATTAAAGCTGGGGACAGTGAAACAAAGGAAGGGCTTAAAGTGGAAGAATTAGCAGGAGAGAGCCTAGGTGGGGCTGCTTTGGCTCACTGAGAAATAAAAGTCACAGTGACAGAAGTCAGCTCACTGGAAAGTCAGAGAAAAAGGGAACCTTGGAGACAAGTTCAGAGGGTAAGCCCAGGACGAGCTGCCGCTGCCTGCTGCTGCCCTGGTTGCAAGTCTTGTGGGGTCCCTGAGAGTTCAGGAGAAAGAGATCAGAGATATCAAACGCGGGCACGCTCAGTGAGAGCGGTGGGTTCTTTGTCTTGTGGCTTTTTATTTCTCTTTAGCTTGGGGAGTCCTAGGGGAGGTATCAGGGCAGGGTCTTAACAGAACATTCATTAGCTTTTCAGGTGTATCCTACAATATGTTGATTCATCAAAATGTGTGTATAGAAGGGTCAGGGTTATTTTTCTGGTTAGTTTTATTTTTAAAGAACATCACTGGAGAGGGGCCAGGACCAAGGCTGCTTTGCCCTGGGATGGTCTGAAATGTGTAAACCATTTGCTTCTAAGTGTCCTTTGTTAGGGAAGATCAAACCCTGTGACTCATTACCTGGCTGTAAATTGCTCAAATTGTTTAGCCTTGTTGAATTATTTTGTCTCAGTTTCCCTTATTCCACTTGTCAAGGAATTCCCCTAGCTTCTTACTATCCTGCCACATGAAGGTCCTCTTCCGAGGGCTGGGGGCAGAGCTCACATAACAAGGGACAAGGAGGAATGCTGGCCCTGTTCCTGCCTCCCAGCCTGGAGCTTTACAGAAGGTTTCAGCCACCAGAGATGCTAGCTTGGGAGTTGCTCCCACTGGGTCTGTGCAGAGACTGGTAGAAAGTTCAACTTCTATCCAGCAAGGTCTCCCAACCGGAGCTCCTTGCCTGGTGTCTAAATACACGTTTACTGTGTCTTAGAAAGTTTTGCCTTTTGACTTGTAAATTTCCACTTCCCTTAGTACATTAGGTGATTGGGATGATCATTGATTTAGTCTCTTTAAAGCTGTCTGAATTGAGCTTCACTCTAGACTTGAGAGTCCTCTGTGACCTACTGTTCACCTGTGGGCTTACTCCTCTGCTCCCATTCCCCGCCCTTGCCTTATCTTTGTGGGCGATTTCCCCCACTGGACCACAAGCTTCTGGAAGGCCCGAAGTAGGTCTGATTTTTCTTTGGATGTCAGCACTCAGCACAGTGCTCGGCACTGGGTCGGGAGCCAGTGAATTGTGCTAGACCAGGAACTGAAATTAAGTGCATCTAATATAAACATCTGGGTAAAACGTCAGCCAATAACTGAAAGATCTAAGGCAAAATTCTATTCTGCAGATATTAGGGATAGATTGGAAATATTAAAAAAAAATAAAGATAGCGAATGAAAGTGTAGAGACCATTGCCATAAATAATGTCTAATGCACTCTTACACTCCCCTCAGACGGCCTGTCCCTCTAGCCTCTGAGGTCTGACACAGAGCCTGGGTGTCCGAGGCACCTCCCCAAGGTGGGTGTGAAGAGCCAGCGCACAGCCCTGGAGCCAGGACATGCCGCTGGGGAGGTCCCAGGCTGGAGGCTCTTCAGGCTGCTGCACGACAGGCTCCGTGCTGCCTTTTAAACGACAGCAGCTCGGGCTGCCGGCTCAGCCTCTCCAGACGCAAAGGCCCTTTGCTCTGGAATGGTTCCGCACAATCCATGGGTCTTTGGGATGGTCCACCTTTTCGTTCAGTCACCCACTGTTTACTGAGCACGTTACCTTCCTGCACTTCCTGACAGGCCCCTGAAGAGCCATGGCTGGTGGCCATGTGCGTGGATGTGAGACCTCCTGCTTGTGAAACAGGCATCTTGGTGGTTTTCCTTCCCCGGGAGAAGGCCCAGGGCGGTCCCACTGCTGTTTGTCACTGCAGCTTTCCCTGCAGTTCTCTCAGGGTTTGAGAGAGACTCTGTCTTCCTCTTACACCAAGGTTTCCGACATGTTAACAAATAAAAAGACCAAAAGAGACCAACAAAAATTGTGGAATATGTTATATTTGTGTTTAAGAGATATCACAGTTTGCTGATTTTTTTATACAACAAACATGATTGAAAAAGATTTGACAGATGTGAAATATCAAAAAACTTATAGCAAAATCTTGTAACTTTAAATATTTGATGATCATGACTATGATGAGAATATCATGACTATTATGATTTAAATAATTGCTACATTCTATTCATAACCTATTGATTAAATTCTAAAAATAGACAAAAAATGTCCCATTGCAGAAAGCAGTGTCCAAAATACAAATGTGCTAATTATAAGATAAATATAGGAAATATTAAGAAGGTTAATTTATAGTGCATTAGGGACAGTCTGGTTCTGGGAACTTCAAATTAATGATGACCTCTTTCCATTCTCTCATTTTATCTCTAAAAAAGTGTAAAATCGAGACTCTTTATGACCATGTGGCATAGGATAAGTGGACTCCGCTGTTGCTCTCCATGACCACATTATGACAGGCCCTGCCAGCACCCAGCCCAGCTGCAGGCCTGGGTGGCAGAAGGCCCACAGTTTTATGACTGCGTCTGTGGCAGGGACGTGTCCCAGTGGAGAAGATGGGTCTCACCTATTCCTGGGTCTCTTTACCATCTGCAAGCACTTGGCTCTCGGTCTGCTTTCTTCCCAGCAGCCAGCCCATTTCTCTGTGCTTTCCCTCAGATCGTTGGAACAATTTGCTGGCAGAGCAGGGAAGTACCTGGGAGTTTACACCCCCCTGGGGGCTGTCCTTAGCCAAGAACTGACTGGTTTAGGAGTATAAATACTCCAGCTCTCTTGCCCCCGGTTGGATCAGCTCTGAGACGGATGTTGTGTTCAGAGCTCACTTTCAAGACTACCACTGATGCTGCTCCTTTTCTTGGCCTGCTTCCCTTCCTGGTCCCACTTCCTCAGTCCCTGGCCAGTTTTCCTAATAAAGTGTTTTCACGTGAGTCTTTGTCTCACCATCTGCTTCTGGGGCATCTCAACCTACAAGAGGAACTTAGCCCTGTTACTTACTGAGAGACTTTGGACAAAGTACTGGTCCTATTTGAACGTGTTTCTTCATCTGCAAGCTTGAGAGACATATTGACCTTGTAAGGCCATTGTAAGTATCAGAGAGCACAAGTATAAAACGTCTGGCATAGAGTCAGTTGCAGTAGATGTTTCCCCAAGGCCTTAGGCTCTCTCATCCCTGCCACTGATGATCTTCTCTAGGGCTGGAGCAAGCAGGGACTGTGAGAGCTGGGGTGAAGAAGCAAGTCAGTTGTTTGTTGCCCTAGCATTGAGCCCACTGGCCCTTTCAACTGAAGTGGGTCTAATTTAGCTGTGAGCTTTTAAAAACCCTTAGCACAAATCGAGATACCGAACATGATTAGAGGTGTGGGTGCCAGGAGAGGATTCAGGATTTTATGTTACTTTCAGGGTTGTATCCTAATCAGGAAAATCTTGAGTTTTTGTGTTTTTTTTAACAAGCTTTACTCTGACGGGAGGGGCTCTGCCTCATTCAGGTCTATTGCTGTGTTTCTGAGCTTCTTTGGGGCCTGTGAGTTGGTGACAAGCTGTTGGGGCCAGAGTTCCCATGAGAATCAAATGGCCCTATGACCAGGAAACTCAGAATTTCTCATGTTAAGTGCAATATCAGGGAGGCAAATCCAAGTGATTCATTTCCTCTTTCTGTAGCCAGAGTTACAGGGATCTGATATTGTAAGATCCACTCTCAGGCTTCTGTCCCAGCTGTTTCATTTTCTCTGACCCCTTCATTTCACTCACTTCATTCTTCCCAGATTTAGGCTATAATTCTCTCGGGTCAATCGCCCTAAGCATCTATTCTCTGAGGTCTGAAACATCTGCTTTGGGTTGCTACTTCAACTCGCAAAGAATTCCCCTTTACTGTTCACTGTAAATGCAGATTGTATAAATAATAATTAAAAATGAGTCAGAGATGGCCTGATAAAATCAAATGCATGGGGCAGACACGATGATGCTCAGGAAAGAGGCTGGGCGGGGCAGGTGGTGGGAGAGGGTTCTCGGGTGAAGACGTGAAGACAGCTGTCTCAGTAACCATTTGCACTGATTCTGGTGGCAGAGCCTATAGAGCACACCACACACTTTGTTGCCTTGAGTGCAAAGGCTAAGAAAAACAGCCCTTGCTAGTGTGCAGTGAGAAGAAAATGTAGAGGGACTCATGGTGTGAGTCTAAGACAGTCATGGTGAACACGTGCTCACATGCAATCAATCCATGGTCTCCCCTCTGGAACAAAGCTCCAATGTTTAAACAGCAGACACGTCCTGGGGGGAAATCTCTAGGTAAGCAGGAGTTGGGGCAGATGGGTACTACCGATGGACTCCTCCCACCTAGAAATCTTCTAGAAAGTGCTCCCTGAGGGTTGTAACCCCTGTAGTGTGAGCTCCCCAAATTCCTCTCACTTAAGTAAGGTCAGTTTCTGTTCTCTGAGGAAGGGTGTGCCAGACAAGCCCTTGTGAAAAACAAAAGCTGCAGAGGAGGTGGGGATGGAGCTTCATTCCCAAGGCAAAGCGGGAGGTGGCTGAGAACAAACTCCGCTGGGGGAGCCTGTTGTTCAGAGTGGCACCATGGGCCTCTACCCCAGCCCCCAGACCCCAGCCCCCAGACCCCAGACCTTGACATCCAGGCTCATGCTCTGGAGCAAGGTTACAAACCTGCATCCTGACTCTCCTTTCTCCGCTTCATGAGGATTGAGCATTTTGTTTCAGGTCAGGACTGTGAAAGTGCACCCTGAGATACATACCACCTTGACCACCTTGCCATGACTGACTCAGGGCTAAGAGTCAAGAAAAGCAAAGTCAAAACCAGGAGAGGGTTTCTGTTTCCTCCAAGGACATTCATAAAGGGAGCACTGTCACCAAAGGATATAGCAATGATACCAGTTGGTCCTGGAAGCATATCTCACGCTGCTAACCCTGATGCTGATGGAAGCCAGCATAACCCCCCTCACCCAGTGCAGACACAACACTCCCCATACTTGTTGAGTCACCCTGTTGGCCCAAAACATTAACTGGCCCTTCATGGATTCCTCCTAATCACCCCTAATCCTATGTATTGTACCCATACTGCTGGGCCCTGCCCCACTTTATTTCCAGGGGCACCTATTTGTTATTCTCACATTGTGTTTTTCATGGAAACGTGATGTGTGGGTAGGCATGGGTTACTTCCTGTTTCCCCAGATATCCATGCATCCACCCGACACCTGATGGTGCTGGTTCTGCTCTGAGCCTCCTCTTTCTTGTTCGTGTGAAGCTGCCAGTTTGTCTAGGCAAACAATTTTTATCCATTAACTGAGCATCTGCAGACACACAGGTGTCATCTTTAGAATGAGGGACTGGTTACTTTCAGGAGGGGTAGATGGCTACCAAATAACAGGGGTCTGTAAAATGAGGCCCCATTGTTACTTTATGCCTGGGGCCACAGGAGCAGGAAGCTGGCACAACGCAGCTCTGTGGAATCAGTGTGTCTATTAGTTACTATGTGGGGAGGCTCTGATGGGTGGAGTCTCTTCCCTGGGGACCTCTGGCGGATGCCCAGGCGTTCTCCAACACTTGCTGGGATGCAGACCTCAGGGCTGGAAACAGACTCCTCCGCTCCAGCCTCAACTCCATGAGCACTCATTCTAAAGCGGCTGGTGGAAGGCCAGGGCTCTTTTATGGATTACTTGGGATGCTGCTTCAGGGAAGTCTTTGGGAATGAACTGATCTGTATTCTGAGGTGCCAGTATGAGCTCAGGGCAAATATAGTCTCAGCATGACTTGGCCTCCCTCTCCAAGTCTCTCCATAGTGGACTCTTCTCATAATGCTGTTGTCTCCACATGTACATCAGATTGACAAATTGTGTGGCATTTTCCCAGCTCTGTTCTGCTAACTGCTGACTGCTCCTGTGAGACGGGTTTGAGGAGTTGTCCAGAGGCCTTGGTGGCCCTCTCTTGGCCACTTCGTGACAGCCCTATGCTGGGTTTACAGAAATCAGGCAGAGATAGATGAAGGAAGCTGATATGTGAGGACCCAGGCATCTTCCCAGGCCAGGCCTCTATGCAGCTACAGCTGCTGCTTGCTGGGAACTTGCAGCTCTGTGGGAAGTCAGCTCTAGCAAGGGTGCCAACAAGGGGCAGGGCTCGGGGACCCATAGAGCATCTTATCAAACCCACACAGCACGACGTTGCTGAGTGGGAAAGGGGGCGGGGAACAGCTACAGTGTGTGCTTTCTGCCTACATTGATTCCTAGAAGTGGGACCAATTGATCAAATGGAAATTAATTTCCCACAAGAACAATTTTATATTTGAGAGGCATGTCCCTCGAGAAAGACTTGGATAAAACGCAACCCTAGCCGTGGCTCAGCTGCTTGGAGCATCGTCCTGTAATCCGAAGGTTGTGAGTTTGGTTCCTGTCAGGGCACACACCTAGGCTGTGAGTTTGGTCTCAGGTCTGGCTGTGAATAGGAGGCGACCAACTGATGCTTCTTTCTTGCATTGATGTTTCTCTCTCTCCCTTCTGCCCCGCCTTTCTCTCTCTCTAAAAAGCAATGAAAAAGTGTCCTCGGGAATGTAACTCTAGTGACCTGTGTCTTTGAAATTGGCACCCACTGATTCCTAGCACCGTTTTTCTGCTTTGCTCCACTGCACCTGACGCCAGCAACAAGCCTGGCTCCCCTTTTCTTTATCTTGCAGACTCTGCTTACGTGTGATTTTGGTCTACTCTGGTGTCTCTTTTAGATGATTCTTCTATCACATTACTTCTGCTTTTTACTTTTTCTGTGTGTCTTTACATATTTACCTTCTACTATCACTACCAAATGTCCTCTCTCCCTCTCTCTCTCATCCGGATGCTCCCAGAAAGTGAATCTCATTGGACCAGTCAGCCATCATCATTCCTCTTGGCCATCTCTAGCTCTCAGTCACTTTAAGATTTGCTGTTACCTGTTCTTAGGTCAGGTATTTGTTCCTGATTTAATCACTATTGATCCAAATAGTGGGGTTCATTTGGGGTGACTTTTGCTGAACTAATCCCTTAGAAGAGTGTTATGGGAATGGCAGGCTTTCTAGTGACCAATATACTAATTCCGCCCTTCAGCAGGCTGACTTGAAACCTTATTAACATGCTTTTCACACAGTACACACTTCAATGGAAAATGATGGAATCAAGTTGTCCTTAGCAAGGATTGCTACGTGAGACAATGGTGAAGACAGGCACAGTTTACTGGGACGTGAATAAATTAACAGAGCGAAGCATGTGGAACATGGTGTACTGGAGAAGGGCTGGCAGTTACATCGTAGATGTAACCCAACTACTCTGGCTGTCTGGTGCTACCTAACAAATTACCTCAAACGTCCATGGCATCAAGAAACAACCATTTTATGATGCTCACGGATCCTGTGGGGCAGGAATTTGATAGGGCACAGTGCATGGCTTGTGTCTGTTCTACAGCATCTGGGGCTTCATCTGGGACTGACTAGATAGGGACAGAAATCATCCAGATATTTCTTCAGGAAAATGACTGATGCCTGGGATAGGGTGACAGAAAGGGTGGGCTCAGCTGGAACTCTCAACCAGAGCACCTACACATGGCCTTTCTGCATGGCTCAGACTCCAAGGGCAAAGCACAAGTCCCGTGACCTTGTACGACCTAACCTCGGAGGTCATATAACATCACTTCCACCATACTCCATTGGTCAAAGCAGGCACAAGCCCACCCAGATTCATGGGCAGTGAACATAAACTTCACTTCTCAGCGGGAGAAATAGGAAGGAATTTGTGGCCTTGTCTTATAAAGTCCACACCAAGGATCAATTTTTTCCTTCCCATAAGGATTGCCTCCCTCTGGTATGCTTGGGAAAGGGAGGTTATCTCTATTTAGCTCACACATTGTCCTGTAACAGCCAGCTGCTCCTCCACAGAGTGTCTTTTCCAGGGCCACTGAAGGTTGCTACTCCCCTTGCTGAGGATCTTGGCAGCTTATTAATGGATTGTGGTTTCAATGTTGTAATTCTGCTATCTCCTGAAAGGTCTCTGGGGAGAGGGAAGACAACATAGGTTAGGCCCCATTTCTCACTTTCCTTGATATAATTCACATTGGTGTGGATTTATCAGATTTTGTGAAAGACTGAGAGAACCAGAAGGGATAACAATATGTGAAGAAAGGCATTTAAAACTACATTATGGCCATGACCCGGCCTAGATTACAAATGAACAGTCCCCAGCCCTCGCCGGTGTAGCTGAGTGGATTGAGTGTAGGCTGCGAACCAAAGGGTCACCAGTTCGATTCCCAATCAGGGTACATGCCTGGGTTGTGGGCAAGGTCCCCAGTGGGAGGCATGCAAGAGGCAACCACACATTGATATTTCTTTCCCTCTCTTTCTCCTTCCCTTCCCCTCTCTCTAAAAATACATAAATAAAAATCTTTAAACAAAACAAACAGAACAAACAAACAAACAAATGAAGAGTCCCTGAGTTGTTAACAGGGAGTGGATCACTAGTTGATCACCTACATTAACACCTGGTAGAAGACACACATATTAATTGAATGATTGAGTTGCTATTTGAATACACAAATGCATAGATGGGAAGTGTGCAAGAAATAATTATAAGAAATGTCATGGCTTAAATCACTACTTATTAAAAACATGTGTACCTTATTTATCTTATTTGCTGCACACAAGAATTATGAACATCACATTTCTTTTTTTTAATATAACATATTTGGTTTATAACTTATATGACTTTTGATTTATAACTATGACATTGAGTCTTCCTTTTTAGACTGGGTAGCAGTTAAAGTCCTATACAATAATACAGAAATAGTACTGAACTTCCCCATTGGCCTTTCAAAGTCCAGATTTCTATTTATATTTCTACCCACATGGGTGCAAATCTCTGCTCTCCAAATGGGCCATAGCAGTGGCCCTGGGGGAGGCTCCAGAGCTGACAACTGCCATTCTCCCCTGGGTTGATGACATTTCTGCTAATGAATTCTCTGCTGACTCCACAGCCATTCCCAAGGCCCTTCTCTTCTACCCACCTCCACTCTGAAGAATGGAAAAGCTAAATGCTTGCTTTCTCAGCCTCCCTCAAAGCTAGGGTTTGTCATGAGACAGAGTTGGAGAGGATGAGAGGCAAGCAGAAGACCTTCTGCTCAGTTGTTAGCATTAGTGATAAAAGGGACAGATGTTGCTAATGTCATCATCTGCTATTTTTCATGCCTTGAATGTGAATGTCATGTGTGGAGGTGCAGCAAACACCTTGCAATAGTGGAACAATAAGCTGATGCTCTAAGATAAAAAGAGCCAGGATCCTTTGAACATAGTCACCAGCTCTGGACATTGCCCACCTTAGGATGACTTGTTATGTGAGTAAAATGAATCCCTACTTGTTTAAACTTTCATTTGCTGGGCTTGCTATTCACTGCAGCCCAAAGCATTCCTCACTGATAAAGCTAAAATGTGCTATTTTTAGCCTGCTTCTTAATCTAAATCTAACTATACCCTTAATCTAAATATGAATCTACTTTTAGTATAAATATAAATACTTTAAGAAGGGGCCCAAATTTAAGGAGTGATAGCCTTTCTGTTTGCACATCTTATTTTTGTGATGAGACCACAAATAGCAATTTATGAAGATGCTACTTCAGATATTTATAAGTCTAAGGGTGACTTAGCCTTTCCATCTCACTTCATGGAAGACAAATAAGCCCATGCTATGTTTCTCAGATTTTATCACATAAAAAGCTTTCGAGAATGTGACTCATTTTTCAGAAAAGTAGAAATATCCCCTTTCCCAACTTCTAGTTGGTCTGAGACCTAGACACTGTCCCTCAGTTAGTGTCAAAGCTATTTTGAAATTAACCAATTAAGAACATACTATATCAGCAAACAATGTTAAGCATTCAGGCTTCTTTGCTGTGATTATGTATCTATAACAAATGAGATGGGTAGAGCAATAAGTCTTTTGGCCCATCATCCAACTTTAAATGAAATTGTTTAGACTATGATTATTACATGCTAAGTGAAATTGCAGAAATACTTCCAAATTCACTTTATGCAAAGCCTCCAAAACGCTTAGTTCTTTTCATCTCTAGGAATTAGGGGAGCCTGAAGCTTTGACTAAAACCACGAAGTGAGCCCTTCCACCTCTGTCTCTCTTCTTTCTCCTTGCCTTTTCCCTCTGAGCCCAATGTTAATAGGTTGCACATGCTGCTAACTGAACCTCCATTCCTCCCCAAAGTCAACACTGCCAAGACGCCCTGACTTTCAGTGTGTCTCCCCAGTTCCTGGCTTGAGTTTCATGTGATCTGAACCACTCTCACACGAAACCAGGAAGACTGCAGTGCAGTGCTGTGGAAAATGTGAAACATCAGGCATACGATGGATTTTTCAAATCTGGACTCTGTAACCGAAACTTGGCTTGTTTGCTGTCTGGCTGATAAGGATGGATGAGAGATGAAGACTTTGCTTTGCTGTCTCCCCAGCAGAATCTGAGCATTGATCTTAAAAGGGACATTGCAAATGAAAGGGGCGATTAAGCTGGATGGTCTTTTGTTTTCTACCTATTTGTAATCATCGCTAGAGTTGGAGCTGCCTGCACATCTCGATGGACCAGGAGCTGGTAATGGAGAGGAGGCAGGCGCAGAGTGACCAGATCTCAGGCTCCAAAGGTCAAGGCCTTGGGAAAAGTACTGACTGCATTCTATCTGTGACAAGGCAATATGTCTGTCTGTGGTAGCTGCCCCCTGGAGAGAGAAGGGGTGCTCCAGCTGAAAAATGGCCTTATCTGTCTTGAGCAGGCCTACCGTTTTTGGGCACTCACAGCTGTGGGTTTTCTTTTTTTTTTTGGGGTCAAAAAAATGTCTTGCTTTTGACCTTTCAAGATGAGTAGAATTGTGCAGAGTATTTTCCTTAGTTTGTGGTGTGTCTGCTTTGTCTCTGCAGAGGCAAGATGTCATATCTGTCATGTCTGTTCAGGGTTTTACAGTCTCTTATTGATTACTCTTTACAGACCCATGGGTGAACTGGGGGCTATAAGTATGAACTGGCAAGTTCATGTTTTATTCAGCTCACCTAAGTGTATTGGGCTTCTATTCTTCTGACAGTCTTCCCTTTGCACAGTGTAGAGGTTGCTGTTTTTTCCAAATATGTTTTGGTGGCCCACTCACTTTTAATGATATTATGAAAATCACTGATTTGGACTATGACCCTTAAAAAGAATACAATTAACATCACAACCTGGTACATCTTTGAAACCTTTTTACATGCAATATCCTCCAATAGTTTCTGCTTCATTCTGTCTTATTTTTGAAAAGGTGGGCATGAAATTGCTTTCATGACCCACTGAGGAGTTGCAACTGCACTTGAAAAAACATTGAGGTAGCATAACTAATTTCAAAGGACAAATAGTACTTTTGAATGAGAAGATGCTTTTATACCTTCTGTAAGTAAAAAATGGTGTAAAGAAAGTAATGGTGTAAAACTAAATTCATTGGTGTTAAAAATTACCCATGATATTTGTGATAGGCCTCTAAAATGGTCCCCGATTATTGTTCCCTCCTGGTATTCACACGCTTGTCTGGTACCTTCCTCTTGAATATAGATTGGGCCCACTGACTTGCTACTAATTAATGCAATACAGGAAAAGTGATGAGCCATCATTTTTGTGATTGGTTTAGAAGATGGTGAGTACCATCTTGCTCACATGCACTCTTTTGCTGGCACTTTGTTTCTGGATCCTCTCATGAGCTTTCTCTAATCAATTAAGCTAGAGAGACCCATGTGGCAAGGAACAGAGGTGGCTTCTGACCAACTGCAGGTCATTCCCCAGCTGAGCTATCACATAAGACCATAGTCCCAATCAACACCACAACTGCAATCTTATGTGAGACCCTGGCCAGAGAATCCAGCTAAGCCTTGCCTGGATTCCTGACCTATGGGAATAAAAATAGCCATGACTGGTTGTTTTAAGCAACTAAGTTTGGGGGGGTGGGGTGGGTAACTTATCATGTAGCAATAGATAACTAATATGCTGCCTTTTAGTGAAACATAAGATGGGACTTGGCACTTTTGGCTTTGAGACAGTGTCCCTTTGCATTCATGCACACAATGAAAAAGACATTTGGATAGCTGTCTTTGCTTGGCTATGTAGTTCCAGCCTAGTCATTGACAAAGAAGCGTTTCACATTTTCTTCCAAAAGTCAATGACGAAAGATTCCATCAGCAAAAAGAAGATGGAAAACTTTAGCATTATTTATAATTTTAATGTTAAGCACTAATTTATTACAGGAGCACTCTAGTTGAGAACATTTAAAGAAAGACAATGTCAAATTGCTTGATCTGACAAATAGGGATTTTCTTAACGACACAGGATTAAGGCATTTATGAATAACACAATTGTCTGGAGCTGTATCATGTATAGGCTTCCAAATGCTAGAATGCACAGCACGTAGTTGTTGGATATCTTCTATTTTCTACCTACATTCACTACCTGAGTGATCTCAGCCAGTCTCATGGGCCTAAAATATCATCCAAATGCTGATAAAAACCTAAAAATATGTCTCAAGTCTGGACTTTCCTCTTGAATTCCAGATTTGTCTCTCCAACTGCTTACTCAACATATCCATTTGGATGTCTAAAAAGTTATCTCAAACTTAACATCGGTCTTCCAATCCTCACCCCCTTCCAACTCTCTCTCCTGTCTTAAGAAATGACAATTCTATTCTTTGGTGCTCAAGCCAAAAAATCTTGGAATTATTCTTTTTTTTTTAATTACTTTATTGGTGTTCAATTACAGTTGTCGGCATTTCCCACAC